>PITA01004250.1:0-126233 GCA_004023965.1 Spilogale gracilis
GTGGTGTAAGAGAATGGTCTAGTTTCATTCTTCTATACGTAGCTGTCCAATTTTCCCAGCACCATTTATTGAAGAGACTGTCTTTTTTCCACTGGATATTTTTTCCTGCTTTGTCAAAGATGATTTGCCCATAGATTTGTGGGTCCATATGTGGGCTCTCCACTCTGTTCCATTGGTCTATTTCTCTGTTTTTGTGCCAATACCACGCTGTCTTGGTAATCACAGCTTTGTAATAAAGCCCGAAGTCAGGTAATGAGATGCCCCCAGCTTTGCTTTTCTTCTTCAGTAATTCCTTAGCGATTTGGGGTCTTTTTTGGTTCCATATAAATTTTAGGATTCTTTGTTCCAACGTTTTGAAGAATGTTGGTGTAATTTTGATCGGAATGGCATTGAAAGTGTAGATTGCTCTGGACAGTATAGACATTTTGACAATGTTTATTCTTCTGATCCATGAGCATGGAATGCTCTTCCATCTTTTTGTGTCTTCTTCAATTTCTCTCATGAGTGTTCTGTAGTTCCTCGAGTACAGATCCTTGACTTCTTTGGTTAGGTTTATTCCTAAGTATCTTATAGTTTTTGGTGCTATAGTAAATGGAATCGATTCTCTGATTTCCCTTTCTATTTTTTTGTTGTTAGTGTATAAGAATGCAACTGATTTCTGTGCATTGATTTTGTATCCTGCCACATTATCGAATTGTTGTATGAGTTCTAGTAGTTTGGGGGTAGAGTCTTTTGGGTTTTCCACATCTAATGATGATTTTAAACATTTTTCATTATGAGCTGCAAATCCTAAGTGGGATGAAAGTCTTCTACAATCTACTGTGTGACTTTGGGCAAATCTTAACTCTGAGTTATATTTCAGATCTGAAAAATGAAGGGATTTGAATTAATGATCATAAAATAATAAACGCTAGTGAGTTTTAACATGTGCCTACAGTTTCTTGGCTCCCATTAAACTGCGTAGATAGGCACATAGGTACTTGGCCTTGTAAACAGATAGCCTGATGACAGATGGTAGAGGAGATAAGCACACTCCTGTTTCACATTCCAGACCAATAATTAATGGTCACAGGGATCATCGTGAGTAGTAAGGAAGGGTTAAAAAACTTAACCACTTTTAGTTTGAGAAGGCAACAGTATGAAAATACATATTAGGAAGGCATAAGACCAGGACATTGACTTTTCCCCCTTTTTGCTTTTTATTCTTAATGGGTTAAAGTAACACTTAATGAGCAATCACTGGTTATGTGGAAAACTCATTGTATGGACACTTACTGAGGTCAGATGAAAGGCATCAGTTTGTTTACTGAAAGGTCATTTTACAGGTACATTTCTTGTTAGTGGGATCATTTGTGGCAGTGGTGGTCTGGTGTGGGGAACAACAGTGGAGTCATTAGGAGTCTGAAGCCTTCTGCCTTCATTTAGTACGGTGTCCTAGGAAGTCAGAGCAAATCACTCTCTCACATGCTAGTTTTACAGACAACCCTCACTGGGGCCGTATTCTTTCTCTTGAGAATTACTGATCTTGAGTAATAAGAACTGAGTCATTTCTGATGCATTTCTGAGCATCTTTCTAGTTTGTATTCCCAAATCAATGATTCATAATATTATTGCACACAACTACATTATATTGTATAAGACTTTTTAAAACCATATCCCCCGCCCCCTTAGAGGAATGTGTACTTCCCTCCCTTCCCTGAAGTCTACTGATCTAGGGCAACTTTGGTACTGCTAAGGTTTTCTTTTCTGAAATATGAGGATAATATCTGTCCTTCTTTGAAGAAAGAGGGAGGACTACGATGGAATGAATTCATCTGTAGTGAAAAGGGAGAAATCTTATAGATTTTTAGATAACATTTATTAAGTGGATTAAATAAGATTGTATACATGAAGCCCCTCTTAGCTGCCAACATATGGTAGGCACTCTGGAAATGTTACTCGTCTCTTTAATTTATGCATTTAAAATGTCTCTTTTTCCGACCTGCCTGACAACTCCAGCCCATGTCAGCAACCCCAGTTTTCTCATCTGGAGTCGCTAGCCCACCCCTTACAGCGCCAGGCTCAAGGGTGATCTTCTCACACAAGAGCTTTTAGGAGCCACAGGCAACAAATCAACCGTTGGTAGACAAGCTCTGACTCAGTTCTTATAATTCAGATTTGTCCAGTTTGAGGAAATCTATTTTGGTTCAGTGAGTTCTGTTCTCTGCCTGCCTTCCAGCCAGTGAGCCACCAGTGCCCTTCCGAGACTGAAGACATATCTCATTCATCTCATTCTTTTATAAGTATAATTCCACCATCAAAGACCATTATCTGTGGCTAAATGTTGGCAGCCAGATTTCTGCTTACAGCTGGATCTGCCTGATAATGATTCTCAGAGGATTTCTTGCCTTCTCCTGAGTGTTTCTCTTCTCTGTGTGGGGTTTGATACAGTGGGTAAGTCACAACCCTTCTCCCCTCACTTAGTGCTCCCGTAGAAACCACACACACACACGCACACATGCAGGGCTGCATGTGATATAGTATCATGTGATTTAGAGATATCAGGTTGAGATTGCTATACGCAAAAGACTCTTCTTGCACAGTATTTTATTTTATTTTTGTTTTGTTTTTCTTTGCACAGTATTTTAAAACTAAGACACTGGCTCTTAATAATAATTTTTATAGGAAGATAAGCACTATAAAAATCTACAGTAAATAGCATTGTGTTAGGGCCACAAACACGAAACAACCGTTTTTATGACTTTATCTGAGACAAAGACTTCCTAACGGGTGTCTCTCGTTCCGGGCTTTCACTCCCTGTCCAAGGACCACTGTGCAGGTGTTCACTGAGGTCTCAGGGTCTTGGATTTTACTGAATCCAGAGCTGACCAGCTGTTTGGCTTTGAGCTGAAATGGACCTACAGTTAGGTTTTCCACAACGAAAATCCCCCTCTCCCGAGTCTCTTAATGCCTTAAATTGAGCCCCAGTACTCCACTATCTCACTGAATCTTCCTCAGACACATTTGCCCTTTTTCTATTATCTTCCTGACTCCTGTAGGCAGAGCTGTACCCTCCCCAACTTGAACTTCAATGCAACCTTCTTTTTCTGATTATGAAACGAATAATGATCTACTTTTGAAATTTATTTAGACCATGTTTTTCATAAAGAATAGGACCAGATGAGAAACAATTTCAAATTCAAAAAAAAGAGAAATGATTTCAAATAAACATGAATAGCTAAGTTGCCAGCTTTGTTTTCTACTCTCTAAAAACATTCCTAACTATGGAAGGAAAGACTTTCTCAGTCTCCTCTCCTCACATTATCTACCTGGAACTACACTACATTTTTATTCATTGTCTAAATGCATAAACAGCTAAGTGAATGCTAATTTTTGTTCCCGTACTAAAACAGCACTTACCGTGCTATTCAAAGCTTCAGGAATTAGAATCCTTTTCACCTGCTTCCTCCTAAATTGCTCCTGAAAATAATTCATTGCCACCTATTTCTCAGTACTCTTTTGATGAGAACATAGGTGCTACATCATTAAGTGAATAGCATTGTTCTGGGGGACATCTGTTAAATTAGATTTTCTATGCTATACTATAAGGCAGATAAAGTGGGACACAATGTTACTGTAATGTGCTAGAATTAAGCATATACATTATTATGAGGATTGCCATTGTGTCTGAGTATAGATAACTTAAATACCACTGACAGTAGAGGTAATTTTTTTCAAAACAACCTATCATTCATTATGGTTTTATGAATATACTCTATCAAGGGGGTAGTGGATACTAATAGAGTGAAAAATCCTATTCCTCTCTTCCTGGACAGTAGCACTCTACCCTTTATCATTGTTCTCCTGCCTGTCTCTTTTATTTTTTCTTTTTTATCCAGCTATACAGAAGACTAGTTACCACTCTGTTCCCTCTGCATTGTATTTTAAGAAGGTTTTCTTGGGGCGCCTGGGTGGCTCAGTTGGTTGAGCGACTGCCTTCGGCTCAGGTCATGATCCTGGAGACCCGGGATCGAGCCCCACATCGGGCTCCCTGCTTGGCGGGAGGCCTGCTTCTCCCTCTCTCACTCCCCCTGCTTGTGTTCCTGCTCTAGCTGTGCTTCTCACTGTCAAATAAATAAAATCTTTTAAAAAAAAAGAAGGTTTTCTTAAGCTTCTCATCTATACTACTTATGGCAAAGACCTATGGATATTAACATAGAAGTACTAGCTCTAAAAAAATGTACCATATAAATGATAAAGAGGAGTAAAATATAATTTTGGGCCATTAATATTGAAATATTTAATACATTAAATGCTAAGATAATATGTAAAATAATACAATTCCTCATGTATATAACACAAATGTCTGCATAACATTTTTATCTAAATGGCCTCAAATTATTGTATACCACTAAAGAGTCAATACTTTGCTTTCTTATCAAGTTGCCCTATAAAAATAATACTAATAACAAGCAGGGATTAATACTTATGCAATTGGGTCACCTGGGTGCCTCCGTTGTTGAGCCTCTGCCTTCAGCTCATGTTTTCCCTCTCCTACTTCCCCTTACTTGTGTTCCCTCTCTCACTGTGTCTCTCTCTGTCAAAAAAGATAAATAAAATCTTTAAAAATATACTTACACTAATTATCTACTTCCATAATCTGATACTACGTATTTATGGAAAAATTCAGATCCCAAATTTTAGAAAAAGGGACTACATAAAATGAGGTATATCTATTTTTGTACTAGTATTACTTACAAAACATGTTTGAGAACAAATATTCAGAAAGGATGGAGAAAGTGTATAGGACCCTAGGGCATACATAGTGGTGATTTTCATAAACCCAGGGGTGTTTACTTTGGAAGAAGAACATCCAATATAGGGAGAGAAAGTGAGTTTGGAGTCAAATGTGTAGCTTCTAATCCCCCCCCACACACACACACAAATTAGTTGTGTGATCTTGGACGAGTTACAGAGTCTGTAGTTTAAGGGGATTGGACTGTGTGACCTTACAGCTCCTGTGAAGCTCTACTGTTCTAAGATCTGTTAATATGTGAAAGTGAATTAAAATAGAAGGGACCACCTCCACTTCTGTCTTAGGAAACAGATAAAAAAGCTTAGTGCTGAGCTCAGTGGCTTCCTGCATCGTTATCATGTCCACAGGCACTTTGTCCGTTAAATCCGACTCTTGTGACAGACCCACAGTGCTCTGACTGAATGTGTGTGAGAAGCAGGTCCTTTCGTGCTGCTGTCTCATCAAGTGTTACAGTGCATCACTTCAGGGCAGCCCTGTGACCTCAAATCACCCACTGTCAAAAAGGCTGTCTCTGAGTATAAGCCACAGAGGGGACACAAGATGACATAATGACATCTTTAGAGGCCGTCGGTTTGGGACCAGCCACTCAACAGAGGACACAATCTTCTGAAAGACTGAGGAAACATTACCCCATGGAAAGGACAGGGCTGGGAGCTCACATCCAAAAGTGGGTAAGAACTTAGGACAAGGAAGTACCTGGACCTGGAAATACCAAAATATGTTCATACAGAGAAATCTATTTAGAAATTAGATTTTGGGGCGCCTGGGTGGCTCAGTGGGTTAAAGCCTCTGCCTTCGGCTCAGGTCATGATCTCAGGGCCCTGGGATCGAGGCCCACATTGGGCTCTCTCCTTGGCGGGGAGCCTGCTTCCTCCTCTCTCTCTGCCTGCCTCTCTGCCTACTTGTGATCTCTCTCTGGGTCAAAAAAATAAAATTCTTTGAAAAAAAAGAAATTAGATTTTGGCTGACTGAATTGTTAAAATGTTAGTATCTTGAGTAAGTTTTAAATTTGTGATAAATTGATTACAACAATGGAGGACAGCTGTCTTATGTCCTTAGCATCTTAGTTAAGGAAATTTACCCAAACTTTTGTCCATTCCATTATTCCCACATGAAATGCTGTCTCGTCAGTGTTTTCTTTAGCTTTGATTTTGCTCATGACTAAAGTGACTGGTGACTGGTCTGCCTCTCTCATTGGCAGTTAGCGTCAGGTACCTTCTATGGACTGTAATCTGGGTTTTTAAACTGTACTGTCTTCTCAGAAAGGTTATAACGATCTTGGAGGGTCTTTTCTTCTTCTTTGTAATCTACTTTATGGTATTTATCATCATCCTATGATTATAATAAAATTTAATGATTATTTGCTGAGGGGATGACCGGATGAGATGAATTAGGCAAATAATGGGAAATGAAAAGCATGGTCTCAGAACCATACTGTATAAGTGGAATTCAAATGTCACTTTTTCGCTCTTTCTTAGTCATCTTTAGGAACTTGGTTAATGGTAAGGAAAAGATGAAGGGGCAATTTCCCAATCTGAATTTTCAGTTTATAAAGGGCCTCACCCAGAGAGGAACTAGAGGTCCTTGGTGGCTTTCATTTATTCATCTGTTCATTTTCTTAATCTTTTTTTGGTCAAAAAAAATTTTTTTAAAGATTTTATTTATTTGACAGATAGAAACACAGCCAGAGATGGAACACAAGCAGCGGGAGTGAGAGAGGGAGAAGCAGGCTTCCTGCCAAGCAGGCAGCCCATGCGGGGCTCGATTTAGGGACTCTGGGATCATGACCTGAGCTGAAGGCAGAGGCTTAATCACTGAGCTACCCAGGAGCACTCCTCCTCACCCCGTCCCCCTGGCAAATTTTTTTTTTTTTTAACACATCTCACATGCAGGTGCTTGAGTCACAGAGACATTTCCCTTGTCCTCAGGGAGATCATGTTAAAGTAGGAGAGACTTCTGTGTAAACAAATAATGCAGCACAAAGGGTCAGGACTCTAACAGAAATCTGTACTAGATTCACTTGATGGCAAGAGAAAGGAGGATCAGCTGCTGGGATGACTATGGGAAGAAACAGAAAGGTGGTATAGCAGAGGAAAGTTTTAGGTAGAATTTAAAAGAAGATAGGAGTTCAACTAGTAAGACAAAGAGGTCAGGATATCTCTTCAAAGAACAGAGTTCGTAGGCACAGGATTTTATAATTAGGATGTATCTGTCACTGTTTCTGTATGCAAAATTATATACACTGGTTTGAGTGATTTTTGTTTTGTTTTGTTTTCACTCTAATTTTGGGGGGGCCTGAAGATCTGAATCACATGGTAAAAAGTGTAAAGAAGTTCTTTTAATTTTTTAAGTATAGGGGGATGACAGGGATCCTAAACCTCTCTTTTAACCTTGTATATTGAATGTCTGATAAAAAATGAATTACTTTTATTTCTTGCAGAATCACCTGCAATAAATGCATGCATCATACCAAGCAGGTTGAAAGGTCTAATTTTACTTGCATAACATATTCAATCTTTCATAGCAGATTTTCCCAGTGAATAAATTTTGGAGAAGCAATGCTTGTAAATAAGCTTCCAGCTTGTCCGCTCAGGCTTCAGTATATCACTTGGTTCTGAAGCTTTGTTCATTGCGGACAGCAGATGGCTCTGGAGGACATATCTGGAATGCTGAATGACAGAATCCAGACATACTTGGCCACAGGTAGAATGAAAAAGGATACCATCTCTATCGTCTTCAAATATCACAAGCCAATGGTAAAATTTTAAATAACAGGGCCTATCTAGTCATGGGGTGGGTCTTTCAATAATATCTTTAAAAAATTATTTATTTATTTATTTGACAGAGAGAAATGCAGCTAGAGAGGGAACACAAACAGGCAGAGTGAGAGAGGGAGAAGCAGGCTTCCTGCGGGGCAATCGGGGCTGACCCCGGGACTGCAGGATCATGACCTGAGCAAAAGGAGACACTTAACAACTGAACCGTCCAGGTGCCCCCATCTTGTTTTCTTTTACTCTGTTTTTACTAGTAAGTATTTGCTGTATGTACAGAGGGTAAGTTCTCTGAGGCAGGGATTTCGTTTGTTTGGTTCTTTGCTGTTTTCTCAGAGCTTAGATATGAGTCTGAGCATTATAGGTACTCGGTTAATATTAGCTGTAGGAAGGTTGGCGAGGTAGCGTAAGATCATGATAGTACTTATCAACTAATGGATGATAATGACACATAATAAATGATGCTTTGAAATGTGACAGGTAGCAAGGTAGGGGAGCGTCGGGGAAGGCTCCCAAGAGAAAACGATGTCTAGTCTTGGACCTTATGGAAGATTGGAGTTAAACAAATAGAAGGGGTATGAGAAAGGAGGAGATCAGGGGTGTGGGTAGGGAAGACTGATCTAGGTAGAGAGAACAGGTACAAAAGAGAAACATAACATTTAGAGGTATTGACAGAAGTTGCAATTGAAGAATAGAATGGGAGACAAGGGAGTGAGGAGAAACAAGCTAGAGAAGAAAGCAGGGCATGGGATCATGAAGGGCTTCCTAATGCACTTAAAGAATCTGGACCTTTCCTTGTGGCAATGGAAAACCAGGAAAGGTTTCAAGCAATGGGGTGATAAAAGCAGGGGTTTTGCTATTTTTTAGATCACATTGGCGGCTGCATTGTGGATTGCTGATGGGGGATTAGGGAACAAATAGAAGGAAGAGTAAAAGCAGGAGAATCTTGTCACATCTTGGGAGTTAGTAACATTATTCAATAATTCTGTAATATCACATATGGCACCACATTTTTATATATTAAAAGCATTTGTTTCAATTCCTCCGATTAGATATTTACCATATTCCAGAGAAGAATGGGATGACATTTACTCTGCTTAACATATCTAAAATGGAGAGTTCAAATCAATCATGTAAACAAAGTTAAAGGAGGAATATTAAAAAACTAATTTTGGAAATTCTCTTCTCAAGGACTATCATGCACTATGGAAGCATCATTTACATATACTTTACATTTATGTATTAGAACAAATCCTCTAAGGATGGGCTAATTAGAGTAGAAAGATTTCTTGTATTTAAAATTAATAATGCCATGTTTAAAAAACAGTATCTTTATCTTCTCCCATTTAATCCATAATAACTTTTCGATTTATTCCATATTAAACTTATAGTTTGAGTAGTTTACCTGAAGGGGAAGGATAGTGTTCAACTGTTTTTTTTTTTCCCCCCTTTCTTGCTTTCTCATATATCTATGTGAAGTGGGTAGAAAAAAAATTCACTCAGAAAGGTTGTTTTTCACTGTTGTCATTTATGAAATAACATAGGATCATTTTTTGGTTGTTTTTTCCCCTTCTGAAAACAAATTTGCTCAGGGAAAAGAACTTCATATGGGCTCGATGTTATACTCCAGAGAATTCAACCCAAGGTCAGGTTGCTGAAGCAAGTCAACAAACACAGCAATTCCGTTTCCATAGCCTCCGCCATTATTTAAGCACAGAAGAAGTTAATTTATTTAATTGTGTGTTGGAAAGGGTGCTTTTCATCTATGCCTTAAGTGTAATGTTTATATTTTGTTTTGTTTTTTAGTTCATTGGTGATTTTAAAGTCAGTGTTGGCTGGAAAGCTTTATGTGATGTGCAAGTTGCTATGTATTCAGTTCTGCTTGTCTTATTATTGCTCTAAGTAAAACATCTTTCACAGCATTAAACTTGTACTCATATATTTCTGGTAAACAAAACTGAACTTAAAGCAGAGCCCAGAGAATTCAGGAAGAAAAAAAATCTACTTGTAGAAAAATACCTGAGATATTAAACCCAATAATATTATTTAACAAGTAACGTTCTAATTTGCAGGAAAGCTCCTTTCATTTGAGGATGGCTTGGCTCATATTTTTCATTTGAAACATGAGTATGGTCATCTCCAATTAGTTGTGGGTAGACATTTGCTAGCAGTCCACAGCCAGAACTACTGGGCCCCATTTTACATTATTGACAGGCTCTTCCCAAATGGCCTTTTTTCTGGAATCTGGAGGAAGTTTCATGTCAGCGTTGTGGTGCAGTAGCGGGGCCATCAGCGATGCATCCCGAGGGCAGACTGCTTTCTGCCTGACTTCAGCCAGCACTGTCAATCTCCCACTTTCATGAACCCTAAAATGATCGCACCCTCCCTCTCCTCTAGCTCTTATCGAGGAAAGATTAACTATCTTAATTCAAGGAAAAAGAGACATATTGAGTATGGTACGTGCTTGTGTTGATGATAAAAAATTGCAATAATAGATTAATTGTATTAAGCTTGGATTCTGTATTGAGGATTTGTTTGTTTGTTTGAAGAGAGAATCCTAGAGACTTCTGTTAAATGATGAAGTTCATGACAGAACCTGTAAAATAATGTGATTCAATCAACCCATGGGAGTTGAAGCCTGAGGATCTTGCATGCCAGCTGCTGAAAGTGGCATGACAATGATTAGGAAAGTAGTAACTAACTTTCAGTATCCATCCTAGGTTGGAAAAATGCTAAAAATTAATTATTAGGCCTATGATAAGAATTATATTGCACTTGTAATACATGCAAAAAGCCTACTTCTAAAAGTGTCTCTTTCCTTATACTTATAAGTCAGCGATCTTATGGTTTAAATTTTTGCTGAAACATGCTGCAACTTGGAAACATTATATTTTTAAGAAAATTCAAAACTCCACACTTTTCTCCCTTTCCTAAATGCTCCTCTATTTTGACCCGATGCTTAGTTTCCAGAAATATTATGGAATTTAAACATTGCATCCATCTTCTTTATAAAACTTTCTCATTCTGTCCAATGGGAACTTCTGGTAACTAATAAAACATCCTCATTAGTATTTCCCTTGTACGAAATCACTTCAGCAGTAATGGAGGAAAAGTTCTTCCTCTATTCTAATGTACTGATCTTCACAAAGGTTGAAAGATAATAAAATATCTGATAAAAATGCATAGCTTTGACCCTTAAAATCTGTGTAAGTGAAAGGGGAGTGAATATTTCTGAATGCTAAAATCTGTACTACAATCGTATTTTCTTGGCAGCCTGATTTAAAGAGCTCTATGTGACAGTCAAGTTATACCAGCCTTGACAGTACAACTGGGTGAAAAAGATCCAGATCTGTTTTTGTGTTTAATTGGAGTGTCAGGGTCAGGCTGTCAGAGCAGGAGACTTTGCTGCTTGTCAGAGGGCTACCTTTGAGAGCACTAAATTAGAAATGCAGATACCTGACATTATTTTCAACTTGGCACCCAATTTATAAATTTGGGAAATAGCTAGGTACCTCTGTACATTATTTCCATCACCAGTGGTTTAAGGAATTGATTGCATTAGCCAGATGGGGGATGGGAAGGAAGAAGGAAGGATTACAGATGAATGCAAATGCCAGATAAGTATGAATCACACTGTACCACACTCTAGAAAGTAGGTAACCGTTATTGGATCAATTCAAATAGTAATATTAAATGATAATGAAAATTACACACACACACACATATGTGTACACATATAGATATATTCCATGATTATGAGAAACATGATCAAGTAGAGATATGCTAAAGCAGACTACAGAAACCAAGAAATTGCAGAATGTTTGTGTCTGTTGCTAGTCTGAAATATGTATTAAATATCGGCTATAAGTGCTTAGTAAATGTTTGCTGAAAGAATCTGGTTAACTGTTAGTATACTCTAATTCAGGAAAGTGGCCTGGCCACTTAATTTGACTCCCTACCCTCCACAGTCCTCTCTTCTCCCCAAGACGGGATACCCAGTCATCCCTGGTGTACTAAGCTCTTTCTTAGGCCCAGGGGCTGCTGCTACCCCTAGATGGGGAGCCCCTACCCCCATAAGACTCAAAATTTGAATGAGCCCTGTGGCGTCCTTGTCCATTAGTTCCTGCTTGGTTATTTGAGCTCAATCCCTGTCTACTTTGCATATGTAGCTATTTGTCCTGCCCCTATCTAGTTTATAGGTCTCATCAGAATAAAGTGATACCAGAGTTTTTTATTCTAAAATGTATAAACTATGCCTAGCCCAGATTGTTTGCTTCTTGGACTACCACTCACTATCTCCTGCCAGATGCTCTAGATACTATGTTTTGCCTCCCAACAGGGAAACCCTTCTTCACCCTCTGATACCACCCACCTGCTTCCTGGTCTTTGGCCTGTGATGTTGCCTGTGAAAGGTTTTGTAATATTCTGCTCTTCTTCCCGCTTTGTTAGGCTTGCCCTGGTCTACTACTGATAGGTGCTAGCTCTGAGTACCCATATCTCTTCAGAATTATATTTCTAAATATCCAATGGTTGTGGTTGGATTATAATACACAGTATTGAATATTTTGTGATACTGAAGGAAGTTATATATATATATGTATAATATACATACGTGTGTGTATATGTGTGTGTGTGTGTGTGTGTATGTGTGTATTTCTTTTTCCTTGATAGCCTACACCCTAGATGTTGCCATACCTTAAAAAGGAGATGACTCTTTCTTGGTGGCGTTGACTTTCGATTTTTTTTGATCAAGCTAAAGTTGATTTCCTAAAAGTCACACAAATGTTAAGGAACACGTCAGTTTCTATTAGCCTAGTCTGCCTCTTGGACCGTACTGCTACTGCTGAGCACTGCTGAGCACTGACTGGGCACTTGCCTTGGGAATGCCAAGTTCACCTCCACTCATTCAGGTCCATTAGCTATCAGCTCAGAATTTGTGACTTCCCTCAATTCTGGACTGGATACACCACACTGACGAATGGGAAACTTGGTATATCATGTGGCAATGAAGGTGCCACATCACTGAACTTGGAAACAAAGGGGAATTTGCTCACAATTCCTCAAACACTGGCCATAGGGCAACAGGAGATGGGAATGAGTTGCGTAGGGAAATCCTTCTTTTTTCTTTCTTCCCTTGAATAATTTCAAAGCATGGTTTCCCTCTACGGCTCACTTGGAGAAGTTCTACATGGTTAGGGACCCATCTGCTGTGCTTTGTGGAAGCAGCAAGTACAATAACAAGTTGTGGTATTGCTTTACATTCTTCCCTGCCTCACTTCCATTTCCCCTCAGTCTGGATGCCCTGCTTTTGAGCCTCCCATGTAAAGCTTCATCATTCTAAATTCTTTTCTGAGGCTCCATTTTCTAGGGAACCTGGGCTAAGACAGTTACCACAGAATCAATATTTCTGCCACCCTTGGAAATTCAGGGTATTTATTCAAGTCAGATGCAAGTTTAGACAAAATATATTTAGTTAAATGCTTATCTGAACACGTGTTATAGAAAATTGTTGCATAAGAGAAATAGAGGCAAAAAGGAATTAATTTCCATATGTTTTCTAGACTTTTTTTTTTGGTCTTTCTGTGAGGCACAGTTTTTTTCCTTCTAGGCCTCATATTCTTGCTGAGTTAAGTTTTAACTTCTATGTAGGACTTGGAAATTGCGCATCAGGATCTTTTTGTGTGTGTCCTATATTTCTCTATTTACTGTCTGGGGCAGTGAAGTGTAGAGATTAAAAGCACAAGCTCTTAGGTCACACTGCTTAGATCCAAATCCTGCCTCTGCTTCTCCGGAGCTCTGTGCCTTTTGGCCAATTTTCTTACCTCGCCATACCTCAATTTTCTCACCTGTAAGAAGAAGATAATCTTAGTAACTTGCAGGGCCATTTTGTGGATTAAAGAAGAGACTGCATCTAAAATGCTTTCAACAGTGCTTAGCTCATATAAGAGTAATTATTAGTGTTATTTCTTTTTATATTTAGTCTCTGTGCTAAACGTTGTAGAACATATTCATGAGAAAAATTTCTGTCATTTCAAAATGGGCAACAATGTGGTATCCCTGCTATATATTTGTCTACACCATGAGGGATGGCATTGTAGCATTTGTTCCTGATTGTAAGAAACTGCTGGGATGAGGGGAATGAATTTGCTCCCCAGTGGAACACCCTGAAGTATATATGTTCCTGAAACCGACTATTCAATATACAAGTGGATGTTCTCTTCCATAGTGACTAATGCTTCTGTTTTGGACTCTGCATATGTCAGAATTCCCAGAATGTGATCCTGTTTTCCAGCCTACCGCGGGATTTTCCTTACTGACCATGGTAACACGAGGCCACGGAAACTTTCCGAGACTCACTCTGCACATCTGTAAATGGAAGATGATAATCCCTTGCACCTTTATTTACTTACCATAAAGCATTGATTGCCAGCCACTGGACTAGGACCTGTGGCCACAAAGTTGAATAAGGCACAGATCCTAGACTCAGCTTACTTACTACTAATAAAAACAGTTGCCACTATCTTCAGACAATGAAAAGGGAGGTCAGCCCAGATGTGGAAATTGTCCAGGGCAACATGGCCAGCGAAGAGCGTTGGATCTGATACTTGGACACAGGCCTCTTCCTTCAAACCAGTGCTTCTCCTGTTATACGGTATTGCTTTACTTTTGTCAAAATTCAATAAAGTTTTATGTATAAAGTATTCTTTTTTTTTTTGAAGATTTTATTTATTATTTGACAGAGAGAGACACAGTGAGAGAGGAACACAAGCAGGGGGGTTGGGAGAAGGAGAAACAGGCTTCCTGCCAAGTAGGGAGCCCGATGTGGGGCTTGATCCCACGTTTCCGGGATCATGACCTGAGCTTAAGGCAGTCGCTTAACCAACTAAGCCACCCAGGCGCTCCTAATGCTTTGTTTTTATCTTAAACATTCATTAATAATTTACTTCAATTAACATGCCAATAAAACTAAGGCCAGGGATCTAAGAGGTCAGAATACTCATAGGACCTGTTTTGGGAGTATTCTTAGGAAGTGTTAAAGGGAAACCATCTGGGGTGAGGACTAGCAGCACCCTCCTGTGGGGGGAGAGACTGACACAATGATCCCTGGGGTGCAGAGTGCCCTGCACCCTGTCCTCTGGGGGGAGAATATACCTTGGAAATTGAGAACATACCTCCAAACCAGATTGCATATTGACATTACAAGCTTCATCATGGCATAATCAGTGAACCCCTGGAAGCACGCTAGAACTGGCCACCCTATTGAAATTGCACAAATAAATCAGCCAAAGTAAACACCCCTGTCATGACCCTGAAACATTTCTTGAGGTCTGGAACACATTCATCTTTTCAGGTTTTTCCTACTGACATAAGACACAGACCCACTCGTTCCTGGAAGCCATACCCTCTTATATCCTTGTCTTTTAGGTGACAGGAAATGGCCTTTATTTTCATAAAAGAATGTTATAATTTCCATCTCTTTCTGTTTCCATTTTAGCTGAGACCCAGAAAGGCCAAGGAGAAAAAAAAGCAGATAGTAAATAAGTATTCTGTTACAAAGGTCTCCCACATTATTACAGCTTTGAAAAGGAGAGTAGGAGCAAAACCCCAAAACAATGGTTTTATGACTTGTTGCTCAGCACCTAGATCGCTGAGGGAGAAGGGGCTGGTATGGAAATAATGACTTTTGGAGAATGTAGTTGGTGTGTTGTGGCAGCCCTCTTGTCAAATCTAGTGAGGGATCCTGATAGGAACACTGAAAGAATTTTTATTTGCCAGTGGAGGTCAGGGGAATTCAAAGTACTTGCTTTGAGTCCATTCCTGGAAAAGCTTAAAGATGAAACATTGGTTGGTTTGTACCTGTTCTAACGAGAGGACACTGGTATGCAGTTCTAATGCTGAATTTAGTATTTGGTGCTAATACTAAATCTGCCATTTAACATCATAGTTAAAAGCATGCACAGTAAAGCTGTTACCACCAAGTCTTAAGTCTTGACTCTTATCTCTGGGTCTTGCAACCTTGGGTAAATCAATGTCCCAATGCCAATACGCTTCAGTTTCTTCAACTGTAAACTGAGAATGAAAATACCACTCTTTTCTCTTTGGGAAAGTTTAGTAAGTGAATATATGCAGCAATGCCTGACTTATGCACTCAGCAAAAGTTACTTATTATAATTATTATTACAAAGCATCCAGCTGTGCTTTCATTGACAACAGGCAGAGGAGTATATTTCCTGTGGATTGGACAAGGGACCTTCTAGAATGGGGCCAGCTTGGTCTTTCTTTTTTTTTGAAAGGGACTTTGTCCAAAATGTAATATGACAACAGACAGGTGACTAGCTGGAAAGAGAGACTAATGAAATGACTGCAAGCTCTAAAAGGCACAGACTATTAGGAAATCTTCAGTAAAGAGACATTTAGTAATTGAGAGGGATCCCCAAAGAACCCATCAAAGTATTCCATGAGAGAAAAAGTCAGTTTCAATTACCCAGCAAGCTCAGATAATTGATATGAGATCAAGAACATACCAATTAAGTGAGATCTACACTGCTGCTAACCTATTCTTTTCCCCATACCTGCTCTGACCATGAACGGGTTGGTGACCTGAGCATAAAAGCTGTGAGGAAAAAGTACTAGCTTTTGCAATTGCAATAGACTAAGCAGGACCGAAATAAATGAAATTTTCGTTTTTTGTTTTGATTTTTTTTTTTAATTTGCAATCTACGTATGATGTCTGGCTCTTTTAATCTAACAAGTTGGTGTCAGAGGTTATTTGGTGGTTTTGAATATAGAAAGCTGTAAGAAATTGATCAGTTGAACGCAGCAAGTAGGTTTCGAGCATTTAATGTTGTAAGGTTCTAGTGACAAGAAGATGCTATAACAAAAGTGATCCACTTATGTCCTGAATAAACGGCCACTCAGCAAGAATTTCATGATATGTTTGGTTGGTTCAGCATCTGGGGCATAATGCATATATCATTTTGATATATGCATTATGCATTATGATATAAAGTATCATTTTTAGACTGTAAATATCTAGGATAGTTAGTGGTCTTACAACAGACAGCTTTTCATAAGATGTTCTCTGGTTTCTCAAAGTAATTAAGTAGAACTAAATCTCTGTCACATGTCTGAATAAAGGACAGAGGATGACTTCTGGTTTATACTTAACTCTCCACTCTGTCTACAATAATAGTATTTAAATTGACAGTGCTTTTATAACCTCACCTCATAGACTCATCTTTCTTTAGCTTGTTTTCAGTTTCAAAGAACATTTTAATATACCACTATACATGAGTTCTGGCACCAGAATATCACCAACCCTATTAATCAACAGAATCTCCTTGTGGTTTTCCACGATGGTGTCATTTTTTGAGTAATATGGAATCAGATAATCTCTCACTGATGATGTATCTCACTGAATCACTCTCTGAGTGCTGATAACATAATGACAATAACATATTAGCATAATTCATCATCACATGTACCTTTGCTCTGGGGATGTTTTATTGTAATGTATAATACACTGGCTGTCACTCTGATGATGTATTGCAGCGAGACTTTCTCAGGAAAAAAAAGTGTACTTTGATGGAATACTATTCATATCAGATGGTACTGCCCAGGGATAAACATTTGAAAAAAGTTTGACTTCATTAACTACAGAATCCACATGAAGGTCAAAGGCACTACAAACAGTGAAAGATCGTTTGGAGACAACAGGTATGTATCTCTCTGTTATAAAACAGTTTCTAAAAGTTCAGCTTTTGGTTCAAAGTAGGTTATAGCAGATTTCCATCCCTAGTAAATATTTAATATCCACAGCACTGACACTGTGCAATGGAAGTTTCTGCTGCCTGCAGTACTACTCAGGGAAATGACACTCTTAAACAAGATGTGGAGCTTGCTTGGGGCAGAAGTAAAGTGACTTCCAAGGACAGATTAAAAGTGAATGTAATATATTATAATACTTTTTCTGCAATTTTGCCCCTTGAGCTACCCCACAGAATATTAGATCTGAAAGGGACTCATAGATAACATCTATTCTGTGACCTAGAGAGAATAAGAGTTACTCTAGGTCACAAGAAAGTGAGTGGTAGAGTAAGACTAGAAACGAGATTTTTTGATAATTGTCTCAGTCCTTGATATAATCAAAGTTAACTGTGGACCATTTGCAATTTTAATCGCTAAGTTAGGGTACAAGTGTGGGGCTAATATGCTGAGTACAAAGTTCTTTATTTCTGTTACCTTTGACGAACACCTGCATTAAATAAGGTCCATGTGACCAAGCACAACTATAACCATCCACTAGAAGAAAAGAACCACGACGATGATGATAAGTGAGAATAGCTAACACTTATTGAACACTTTAATAGGCATTTTGCAAATATTACCTTATTTTGCCTTTTCAGTTTATCTAAATACTTGCTCTGAAATGTAGATCCCAGAAAACAATGGTCATAAATCAGCATACACAATCTTAAATCTTATCAACATCATTTTCCTTCCATACACAATCCTTGTTCAACAGTGAAAAACACAAGGCTCATATGCCCCTGATGCAATCACTTTTGCTGATAATGATGTCCATAAAATCATCCTAGTTATATTTGCTAAATAGTAGAAACAATTGCTCCTCAGAAGACAAGGCAAGATCCTGTTTTATGCATTTGAGAAAAACGACTTTATTTTAACAGATACTGGTGCTGCTGATCCTGACTTCTGAATCTCCCTGCCAGCAATTTATGTACCGCTCCTTGTTTAGATGATGTTGTTTAGCATCTTCCCAGGATGCCTAATTTAAATGATAAGGTACCCGTACTGGCAGGTCCTCTGTATCTCCTTATGTTTTGTGTAGGGAAGAGCACTTCACATGTGCTCAATCTTCTTTACAAGTGCCTATCTCACTGAACCAGACCGTATTTACCTCATTTACCTTCTTTACTATTATCAGGCCATCACAGAGCCTTGACGAGGGCCACCTACCAACCAAACATATCACTCTTTGAGTCACTGACATAGCAGTAATGTAAACATTCCAGGTGACCCTAAGAAACATTAATAATATTACAGCTCTTAATATCTCAATAGATGCTCATAATGGTTTCCTTTTTTCTAAAGGTCAGGTAACCACTGGTAATGGCAGAGTGCACACAGGATAGTGATCTATTGGGTAAAAGCACTTTCATGTGTGATTTTATGAAGAGACTGCCCACATGTATTTTTTAATTTGAAAAACAACAGGGCAGAAAATTGAGGTCACTGATAACTGAACTACAGTCATCTGGGTATGAATGAAAAGCATAATGCTTCAGAAAAGTTCTTCTGCAACTGTGGGCTAGTATGAAAAGATGTCACTCTAAATCAAAAGCAAACAAGTCACACACAGAGATGTTTCAGTGCTTTTTACAAGGCATTGTAAATCACATAAATTATTCAGAAAATGGCAGAGGTCCAGTAGAATGCCTGAGCTAACTGAGGATTCAGCACCGAAGGGTCAATTGGTTTAGGACAAGAATGGCCTTTTTGAGATTTATGGTATTTCCGGCAACTCTACCATAAAAAGGCTTGAGTCAGAAAAAAAACCCAAAAAACTGAAAACTAAACAAAACAAAACAAAACAGCACCAAAACCTTGTTTTTGAAATGTTCAGGGGCATCCTATTAAAAAATTCTGATCAAATACTGATCAATCGCAAAATGTTTATTGCATATGCCAGAAGTACTCTTTAATAATCTATCATTGAATAAGCCTTTCATAAGGAATAAAGGAGTTAATTGTATCCGACCAGAAAAATTTTGCATAACTATTAAGAATAAGAGGAGGAAAGACATGAAAATAATTTAACAAATTTGGCAGTAGGACACAATCTAAATACAAAAGAAATTCCCATCCAAGGAAAAATGTACTGACAATGGATTTAATGTTTTATAGTATCAATTCTCTAACTTTGGGAATGGAGAGGTGAGTTTATTAAATTCTTAGGACCATACCCAGTGTGGAAGTCTCTCCATAATACCTTTGCCACCAAAATAAACTCAGATCCAAGAAAAGATCATGGTTCTTGGGCAAAGCATGAAACCAGCAGTCATTTCCTCAATTCTATGAATCATTTCTATGGCTGCTCTTCTCTGGTTTTAAGGAAATGGTCACTTTTTTTTCTTTTTTTACAAAACAAGTTTGTATAATAAAAAGTTCAAAGTAAGTATATCAGAAAGGGCTAGAAGTGAATTTCCTCCTTTTCTTTTGTTCAGGGTGTCATGTGATTTGTGCCCTTCCAAACCTAATCATGTTCACATCAATGTTCATTTACAACTATTGCTTCAGTGGATATTTTAGTGCAAGAAGATAAATAAGATGCTCTATGAATTGGGTGTTAGGGTTATTAGAGCATGAAATTCAAATATCTACTTTTCCTTAAGCAAGAATCTTATGAGAATATCTAAAGCTTGGATATATTTTGGTACGTGAATATTTGTATATATATAAAAGTCAACAGCTCTTCCCTTAATCACACCCACACCGTTTATTTTATGAGATAATTTACCAGGCTTTTTATGTGTAATTCAGGCAAAAAACAAACCAACAAAAAAATAAAATGGGCTACAAGAGCTTTCTATTTTGACTCTAAAAATCAAACCAAGTTTCAAGGAACCCACAATAGCCAAAACAACCTTGAAAAAGTACAAAGTTGGTAGACTCACACCATTAGATTTTAAAACTTATTACAAAGCTACAATAATCAAGACTGTATGGTACTATCATAAAAATAAGACACACAGATCAGCTGAATACAATCAAGAGACCAAAAATAAATTATCATAAATAAATATTTATGGTTAGTTGATTTTCGACAAAGGGGTCAAGACAATTCAAAGGGGGAAAACAGCTTTTAAATAAATGCTGTGGGACAACTAAATATTCACACTCACAAAGTGAATTTAGACATCTCTTACACCACACACAGAAAGTAATGCAAAGTATATCACAGAACTAAATGTAAGAGCCAAAACTATAAAAATCTTAGAAGAAAACACAATAGCAAATCTTTATGACCTTGGGTTAGGCAATGATTTCTTAAACACAACACCCAAAGCACAGATGTCCAAAGAAAAATAACATACATTTAGCTTCGTAATAGTTAAAACTTTTTTGTTTCTTTAAAAAAAAAAATTATTTATTTATTTGAGAGAGAAAGAGTATGAGTGGGAGGAGGGGCAGAGAGAGGGGGAAAAAATCTCAAGCAGACCTCCCCCCAACCCAACCAGGACAGGGGGCACATGGGGCTTGATTTCATGACCCTGGGATCATGACCTGAGTCAAAGACAAGAGCCAGATGTTCAATCGATTGAGCCATTCAGGCACCCCAAAGATTTTTTTGTTTCAACTAACATTATCAGTTTAGTGATAAGACCACTAACAGAATGTAAAATAATATTTGCAAATTATATATATGCTAAGGGAACTATATCCAGAACATATAAAGAACTTTTACAACTCAATTATACAAAGACAACTTGATTTTAAAAATGAGCAAATGCTCTAAATACACACTGTTCTAAAGAAGATTCACGAATGGTTAATAAGCACATGAGAAGATGCTCCATACCACCAGTAATTAGGGAAATGCAAGTCAAAGTCATAATGGGATGCCATTTCACACCCCCGAGGATGGCAATAACCAAGAAGGCAATAATGATGTTGATGAGAATGTATTGAAATTTGAATCCTCGTTCACTGCTGGTAGAATTGTAAAATGGCACAGCCCTTTTGGACAATAATTTGGTAGCTCCTCAAAAGGTTAAACATAGTTACCATGTTTAAGTCTACCACGCCCCAGCAATATATATCCAAGAGAAATAAAAACATATGTCTATTCTTAAACTAGTACACAAAAGCTCATAGCAATATTATTCATAACAGCCTAAAAGTGGAGATGACTTAAATGTCCACTACTGATGATTGGTTACAAATATGGTATATCCACATAAAGGAATATTATTAGTCAGTAATAAGAAGTGAAGTATTGATATATACTACAACACAGATGAAATTTGAAAACATTATGCTTAGTGAAGAAGTCAGTAACAAAAGGCCATATACCATACACTTTCATTAGTATGAAATGTCCAGAACTGCTAAATATATATATACAGAAAGTAGATTCATGGCTGCTTAGGGCTGTGGGTGAGTGTGAATGCTAATGGATAAGGGAGGTTTCTCTTGTGAATGATGAAAATGTTCTAAAATTAGATTATGGTGACAGTTGCACAACTCTGCAAATATATAAAAAATTATTGACTTGTATATTTTAATGAGTGAGCTTTGTGGTATATAAATTACATCTCAAAGTTATTAAACAGAACACAGCAATATGAAGACTAGCTCACTCAGCTCCTGGAACAAGGTTCTGAGTTTCCAGCTGCTCATTTGCAGCCCAGAGTGGGATGCCAGGAGGAACCATGGAAGCTTCACCTTCACCTGGAATCATATCTGTGGAGATGCCTGCTCACCTCCTTCACAGATCGCACCTCTCAAAGCTGATATGCAAAAAACGAAAGCAAAAACAAACCACAACCAAAAGCAGAACCAAAAAAAAAAAAAATCCTCACCTCCAGAAGAAAATTAATTTTTGTATATCTAGCCAGAATCAAAAAGTTTTTCAGTCCATCATTGATTGTAATGGAATTGAACATACATCTTACTATGACACTGAAAGGACCAATGTTGGCTGTACCATATTTCTGGGGACTAATGAATAAGCCAAACATCACAGATGTTAGAATGAATGCAAACCATTTGGCCAATCTCTAATACAAATATCAAAGTTTACTTTATATTCTGTGAACTTTCATATGCCTTCATAAGGCCACATTATCTACAGATGGCACTATTTGGATTACATTTGCTTCAAATGATATTCGTTGCTATGAGTTTAATGCATGTAAACTAAACCAAAAGTTTTAAAATCTTTTGATTATTTTAGGTTATGAACTATTATAGCAAATATATGGCATGTCAAGATTCACAGGGAAAGAGAACTTGGAAGAAAAATATAAAACTGTTTACAGCATTTAAAACTCGATATAATCTATCTGTTTGATTTACTCAATGGATAATAACAAATTTAAATATACAGAAAACATTTTAACATCTTCATTTAGGATAGAAAGTAGGGCTCTATTGTGGATAAAAGGAGATAAATACTGTATGATTTAACTCATACGTGGAATTTAAGAAACAAAACAGATGAACATAGGGAAAAGAAAAAAAAAAGAGGGAGAGAGGCAAACCAGAAAACAGACTCTTAACTACAGAGAACAAACTGAGGGTCTCTCAGGTAAGGTGGAGGAGGTGGGGGATGGGCTAGATGGGGGATGGGACAGATGGGGGGTGGGCATTAAGGAGGGCACTTGTGATGTGATGAGCACTAGGCATTATATATAAGTGATGAATCACTCAATTCTAGTCCTGAAACTAATATTACACTATATGCTAACAAATTTAAATAAAAATTCAGAACAACTGTAAAAGGGAGCTTTATTCTTTTAATGAAATAATTATTTCTTTCTTATATTTAGAAGGAGACCAAAGCATAAGTTCGTTTTTTAAAAAATTTAAAAAATTTTTTAAAAAATCTTATTTAGAAAAGAAGTAGGTAGAAGTACATGTTACTCTTATTTAAAAAGTGATAATGTCATCTGGAAAAGAACCACGTTATTAGGTGGTTTATATCAATTCAAATACATTATGGTAGAGACATATACTATTTTTTTACCTAACTTGAAGTCATGAAAGACAAACAGAAGTAAAAAACTAAGTATCATATAACAGAAGAAATATACTCCAAAAATAAAGGTGTTTTTTCTTAAAGCACATTGAAATGTATGATTAGAAGCCACTGGCAGGGGTGTCGGGGTGACTAAGTTGGTTAGACATCGGACTCTTGATTTCTGCTCAGGTCATGATCTCAAGGTGGTGACCTCAGGGTCCTAAGATGGAGCCCCATGTCAGGCTCCATGCTCAGTGGGGAGTCAGCTCCAGAGTCTGTCTCCCTCTTCCTCTACCTCTTTGCCTGCTCACACTCTCTCTCTCTCTCTCTGAAAGTAAATAAATCTTAAAAAAAAAAATATCCACTGGCAATTACCATATTCCATACGGGGAAGACAGAGAATCACTATTGATACTTAACAGTAGATTGTGCTATTTGGTCACAAGTCTTCCTTCCCTCCCTGCCATGGTCATTGATCCCTGTGAGGGAAAGCACAATTCTTTGCTCACTGACTTTGGTTTTGGCCCAAGACTTGCCTGGCCAATGCAACCTGAGGTAGTGCATGTCAGACCCAACCAGGGCTTTCTATGCTCGTAGCATTTGGCTATCACCCTGGCTCTTCTACCTACACCGTGAGAGGGGCATGCCCTGGAGAGCTGCTGCTTCTTCAACCTGAGCCCCAGAATGAGAAACATGAACCAAACTAACATTTTAAGGAGAGCTACCACAGTGACCTGCAGCCTCATGAGTGAGAAATAAAGGCTTATTGTAAGCCAGTGGGGCTGGGGGATTGCTTATTATGCAGCATTGTTATGACACTAGCTTTCTTTTTTGTTTTCCTAAGCTTTCCGGAATCCTAAAAACGTTAATAATTTCAACATAATTTTACAGCATCTGCTATAGTAGAAACTATGTAGAAAGGTATAACTCAAGCCCAAAAAGGAAAATATAGTACAAAATAACTTAATTCAGGATTCTTCTTCAGCTATCCTCAGAGTCTCATTCTAAAACAGGGAATATGATTATTGCATTGCATTATATTATGATCTCTGACAACTTAAAATGAAACAAAATACTTGCTTCCTGTTTGAACTTCTTGAAAATGCTAGCATGTTTGCAAACTTCATTATGACCACTGTGTCTAATAATATTTTAACAACTACAGGACCCATACTTCTACACAGAAAACTGAAGACACAGACTGAGATAAGAAAGTTGTAATATAGCACCAATGTTATCTTTGCTCTTTATAGTGAAGAATCTATGGCAGGCTAAAATACATAAAGCACTTGAAAAAGATGTAACTGAAGAAGCAAGCAAAATAAGACCTCTGACATTAAAGAATGGAGACAGGATATCACGCCAGTAATTAAAGGTTGGAAAAATAACTTTCTATGAGCAGGAGAGATATTGCAGGGGAAAGGACTTCCATTTGTCCTCTTCATGCACCATAAGAGACAAAAAGCCTGACACACAAATCATTGCAGGTGAAGTACAAGTAAGACTTTCTGCCAGATGGTTGTAAACAACTCTCAGAACCATAAGAGTCAGACACAGAATTTTCTCTACAAAATATGGGAGGCAGTTTTTGCTGTGCCACAGATAAACAATGTATACCCTAAAGCCAGTGAAGGTAGGAAGATATTTACTAACAGATGCCAAAGAACATGGTATCCAAGATCCAGTGTTCCCTGATGGTTATAAATGCATCTCTTTACTATAATTCTGAGTGATTTCAGAGAAAACACTTGAAATCCTACCTAGGTATAAAGCTATAGGCACCATGTGTCAGTATAAACAAATGTGGAAAGATAGTGCACGCCAGTTGTAAACATAACAGTGAATGGAACCAAAAGGTCTTGTGCATTAGAGAGATGTTAATAAATTCACAGACTGAGAGCTATAATAAACATATCTTGGCAAATTATAGTCTGGTCCTGCCCCTATAAAATCAGGCATATGTTTAGAGTTTGAATTTCAAAAGACTTTCAGTATGTCTCATTGAATCTTATATTGCATTTGTACATTTCATTTATGGCTGTGATCATGAGTTCCTTGGAGACAGTGGATAGCTCTTATTCCTGTTTAGCTCTCCAGTTCTGAATACCTGCCATCTTCCAGGAATGCAATACATTTTTGTGAAGGAGAATATGGAAGTAATATGGAAAGAGGGGAAATGGGGGAAGAAAGGAAGGAAAAAAGGAGGCAGGTTGGAAAGGCAGGGTACTGATCATTAGCAATGAGTCATTTCAGCTATTAGATGTCTGATAGATGGCCTTAATCTCTGGATAATTCCTTCCTCTAGTCAGTGTTAGAGGAGGTTTCTCCTCTTATCTTTCTACATGAAACTGATGCGATGACACATCATAAATGAATAACTATATTCATTTATAACTTCTGAATGTGCTTTAGAACTGTTGAATAAATGTAACGATTGAGAGTATAAACTACATTGTTCATTAAACTAGAGATTGTGTGGATCTGGCTTGTATTACTTGTCATAATTTTTTAAGCAAGAATATAAATCTTGGGGTGATATCATTCATTTGCTATTCCAGAGCTTAAGGATTTACCAAAGCATGTACATCAAAGGAGATAGAAGCATGGTGGTTAAGCTTGTGGACTCTGGATCCTGTATCTGAATCCTAATCTTGTATTTTATTATTTGTATAATATTTGTCTATTTACTTAATTTTCTCCATGCTTCAGTTTTCCTATATGTCAATTAGTGATAATAATACCTGTAATAATCATTATCAGCTGTTTACAAATACCTTTTCTCCCTCTAGGTAAATGGAGAGATCATTTTTACCCACTTCTTTGAAGTTAGGCATGGCCATATGACTTACTTCAGTCAACAAAATGTAAGTAGTAATGATGTGTGTCACTCCCAGTCAAAGCTTTTAAAAATCAACATGCCATTTGTCATTCTCCTTCTCATTGTTATAGTGACTGGATATATTCCAGTTGGTGGAGGCACCATCATACTACGTCATACTAAGTCTCTATGTGACAACCAAATAGAGCACCATTTCTAACTACAGCATATGAAAAAGTAAGCAGAAATAAACCTTCATTGTATTAAGCCACCGAGATTTAGAGGGTTATAGGTCACGGCTGTATAATGTGGGCCATCCTGCTATGATACAGAACTTTAGTGAGTTATGGTAAATACATTTAAAGAAGTAAATGTCTTTAGAAAGCATTCCATAGGAATTGTTGTTATTCTTGTTTTAGGCTTTGCCACATTGGAATGGTATATCCCTTAGCTGCATTTTTGGCTGCATAACTTTGCTCACCTCTTCATTTGGCAACAGTGTTGTAATTCTATAAAGAGAATACAAAGGAAATTTGTTTCCCCCAGCATGGCTGGTTAAAATTTGGTTTTATTAGTAGTTTAGAAAAAAATTCTTTCAGTTTCATACCTTTCTATGAGTAGTATCAGGTACATTTTTGTGATCCTGCTAAATTTAAGGAAACCTATCAAGTTTCTCTATTAGCTACCATAGGAAAACTTGTTCTTTAAAGTTCTGCTACAGAATTATGTCCTACAAACACAGGAACTCTGATAAATTCTGTTTCATGAAATATCCATTAAAAATGAAAGAAAGATATGTGCTGCATTACCAAATAAATATATATGTATATTTTCAGTAAGCTTTCCTCCCAATGTGGGCCTCAAGCTCATGGCCCTGAGATCAAGAGTCCCACGCTCTACCGACTGAGGCAGCCAGGCACACCTCAGATATATTTTTGTCAGGAAAGGACTTCTGTTCCAATTGGACCTTGGTAAGAACTGAATACTGAAAATCTTACACATCTGATGATTGAAAAAATTTTGTACAGACAATCTTTGTTTTTCTTCAGCTATTAGCATTCTTTCAGGGCTGGTAGTATAAGGCATGTTTATCCTGATAAGTGTTTCTGGCCTTGCACCTTTGTATCATCTTGCAGTGATTCAGTCTGGGGTGGGTGGGGGGTATTTCGGGAAACCATTCCTATCCCAGGTGGCTAGCAATAACATCACCATCTATGAAAATGACAGAGAAACACATGAATATATCCCACTGAATTAAAGAAAAGGTATCCCCAACTCAACTTTCTGGTAACTGAATTCCCCAAAACGCTCATAGTCAGTCCTACACCAGGAGAAACGTTAATGGAAGATAAGTCAGTCAGAGTCTCACCAACTGCAGTTAGTATGTCTGTCTTTTGCAGACATATGGTAGATGGTCACAAGAACACATTTCTCTAGCTCTTAGATTCTTATAAGGAACCTCTAAGTCTTTAGCTTTGTTAATTTCTCATAAAAGTTTTCCTGTTCTTATGGAGTAAATATTTATTTATTTATTTTTATACGCATTCATCCATCTGTTCGTTAATTAAAAAGTATTCACTGACTAACATGCATTGAACATACAAAGATGAATGTAAACTAGCACCCGTTCCCAGGGGACATGCCCTGTCATGGAGAGGTGGCCAGGCTTACAACAAACAGTGAGTGTGTAGGGTAATCCAGGTTATTCCAAAATCATGTTCACAAAACCACTGGCAGAACTTCTATCTGGACCTGTGACTGCTTTAGGAATGGGCCTTGGCCAGCATGATGCGAGGGGCTTCTGGGAATGTTTAGGGAACGATTCTTCTTCCTCTGGCCAGAACTGCAGCAGCTCCTTGCCGTCACAGAGAGAGCTACGCTGGACACAGAGGGGGAAGATCAGTAATGTGGAAAGAAGGACATAAGGCATTTTGTGGGATTGGTGAGCAGCCCAATTAATCAACCCTCAAGCTACCCTGCTCCTGGACTGACAATGCTTTGGGAAATTTAGAATTCAAAAAGAAAAATTTTAATAAGCTAGAAAACTTTAAATTAAACTGTGACAAGCTATTTTTTTTGTCAGCTACTCTCCTCTCTATAAAATGGTAAAGTTTCATTTCTCATTACTTTAATTCCGGTCCAAATATGAAAAGCAACTGAATGCCTCAGAGGGTGATTTGATTATCCTTTTTATAGTTACTACATCTGCACGAATGTTTTGGGGGTTATTATGCTGTTTATTTTCTATAATTTTTCCCAATTAACAGTTATTACCAGGAGCTATCTTTGTTGAATGAACGTTACTGCATACATCAGAGAACGTGCAGTGATATAAGGCAGGCAACTACAGAAAAGGTCTCTTTTTTATATAATGGTCAGGAACAAAATATCACCTAAATGCAATTAAAATTGTACATATTCACAGGAGCATGTTGTCAATAAAGGATGAGTTCTCTGATATTAGGAGAATTTAGCTTAATTAAGAATTTTAATTTCAAAATATTCTAAGACCTTTTTTTTTCTTAAAGGGGAAACAGATTTTTCTAAAGTTTGTGACTGAAAATTGTAGATACAGCCAATAAAAATGATATCTGGGAAAGTGTTATAATACGTTTATATAAATCTTGTAAGAATGCAGGCAGAAATGGGAGGGAAGATTCTGCTGTTTGTTATTAAGATGTAGTCAGGTTATAGCCTGTTGCTGACATTTGTTATGTTTTTACTTGTAGCTAGGTGGGCCATCTCTATGTCTATAAATTCTAACAGTCCAATATGAGAGAATGCATTTTAGTTTGAACAATTGAGTAGTAACAGACAGGCTGTCCATAGAGTATACAGATGATAAACCAAGAGGAAAATGAGCTCTTAGATAGCTTTTCAGTGTCCTTCACTGGAAAAATAGCCATGTGACATGTGTGGTATGCACAATGGGATTCTGTGTTAGTGTTCATGCTGCTGGAAAATGTATTGCTTGAACTAAATGCACCCTCTATTGAGAACAAATGATTCAACCACAATCTAATAGAGAGATCATTACTTCTGCAAAAAGGATTTTCAAGATAAGCAGTGAGGAGTCAGAGTCGACAGAGGAAATTGAGATGTAACTTGCTCAGCATTGTAAAATTGTATGGCAGTATAGATAGATATCGATTATTCTTTATGTCAATAAGTAGAAGGATCGATTTAAAAAGACATGCTTTATGTGGGTTGTAAATGCTAACACTTCTAGGTATCTTTATTAATCCCTGGGGATTATTTACTTTCCTTAAATCGTTTTGGTTTTAGCTTCCAGTGATGTTCTGCAAAATGATCTGTCAAGGGATCAGAGTTGAGACATTTCACCATCATCTCCACTCCTTTGACCTGTTTAAAGTTATGATGGCGTTCATCACATCATTCACCTTCCTCTCATAGATCAGAGTTGTATATGAGACTTGGCTACCCACCCACAGCCTACCAGTTGATATGAGAAGTAGTCTATGTTAGAAGGAAAGAAACAATCAATTTCAATCATTGAATTAGATGTACTTATCATTATTAAGAAACAATTTGGCCACTTTTTACTCTTAAGAATCAGTGTGTAATGCTCCCCACACCTGTGCAATTAGCTATTATAAACTTTTAACTGCTAGGCATATAAGTATTAAGCTGAGGAAGCCTTATACATTGGCTGTAACAAATCTTATGATTACTAGAGGCCAAATATATCTTAAAAATGACATATGAAGGGGCGCCTGAGTGGCTCAGTCGTTAAGCATCTGATAATAGAGTCCCGGGATCAAGCCCCGCATTGGGCTTCCTGTTCGGTGGGAAGCCTGCTTCTCTCTCTCTCACTCCCCCTGCTCGTGTTCCCTCTCTACCTGTGTTTCTGTCAAATAAATCAATAAAACCTAAAAAGAAAAAAAGACATATGTAATACATTTTTGGTACAAATGTTTCAATTTTTATGCAGCTATATAAAGTAAAACATATTAGCTCCTCTTCATCTTTCTCCCCATTAGTAACAACTATTAAAAAGAAAAGTAACAATTTTTGAGCTTGGTGAGTATCACATCAATTCTGTTTCAGCACATTTTTCTTCTTCATTTGTAATGTAGTATTTCATAAAATAGATCAGTGCATCAGATAGCTAAGTAGTTTAAAAAACCTTTACAAGTCACAGATTCATTCATTCAATAAACATACAGAAATTTATATAAATAGTGTTATGCTAAAATTTAAATTTTCAATATAATTCTGACTTTTTCTTTTAACGTTATGATTTAGAGAGCTTTCCAAGTCAATCCATTAAAGTCTGCTTCATTATTCTTAATGTCTGCATAGTATTTCATAGTATGAATGTATAATTATTGCCATTTGCAATAACATGGATGGAGGTAGAGGGTATTATGTTAAATGAAAAAGCCAGAGAAGACAAATACCATATGATTTTGCTCATATGTGGAATTTAAGAAACAAAATGAGCAAAGGGGGAAAAAAAGAGAGAGCAAGTCAAACCAAGAAACAGATTTCTAACTATAGAGAACAAACTGAGTGTTACCAGGGGGAGGTAGAGGGGGGATAAGTGAGATAAGTGACGGGGATTAAGGAGGGCACTTGTGATGAGTATCCAGTATTGTAAAGGGAGTGTTGAATGCATAATTATTAATTTAAAATTTCTGTATTGGAGGATATTTAATTTACTTTCAATTTCTATCACAAACAATGCTGCTATCAATACACTATATTTAATTCTTTGTTCTCATGTGAAAGTATTTCTGCAGAGAGTCCTCGTTAGCAAAGAGTTGCAAATTGAAACTTTGAGATAATGCCAAATGCTCTTCAAAACAGATTTATCAATTTATACTCCCACTAATAGTGTATGAAAGTGCCTATTTCCTTTTATCACTGCCAGCTCTGAATATGATAAGTCTTTTAAATTTCTGCCAGTGCTATGGTTGAAGATACAATCTTGTTGTTTTAGTTTCCATTTTTCTGATTACTAGTAAGGTTGAACCAGTTTTCATATTTACTGTCATTTGTATTTCGTCTTTCATGAATTGTTCTTTCTTTTCCATCTTTTGTATTGGCTATTTGCTTTTTTCTCTTGAACTATGAACCAAATGTTTTATCATTTTTGTCTTTACGTACTTTGTCTTTTGTTAATCCTAATGCTGATTCTGTATATTTTCCCATGCATGTGTGTGGTACAGAAGTTATAAAAATGCTTAATTCAGCACCTGGGAGGCTCAGTTGGTTAAGCGTCTGCCTTCAGTTCAGGTCGGATCCAAAGGTCTTGGGATCCAGTCCTGCCTTGAGCTCCCTGCTCAGTGAGGGTCTGCTTCTCCTTCTCCATCTGCCCCTCCCCCTCTTCTTGTTTCTCTTGATCTCTCTTTCTCAAATAAATAAAATCTTTTAAAAGAATGCTTAACAGATTTTCATTACAAAAGTAAAGATACAAAGACTTTTTACTTCTTCATTTTTGTAGAAAGTAGTTTCAATTTCATGTCTGTCTCTTTTTAAAAAATATTTTATTTATTTATTTAACAGAAAGAAACAGGCTTCCCGCCAAGCAGGGAGCCCAATGCATGGCTTGATTGCAGGACTCTGGGATCATGACCTGAGCAGAAAGCAGACAGTGAACAACTGAGCTATTCAGGTACCCCTCATGTCTCCTTTCATTTAAAATACTTCAATACACAATACGAAAAAAAAAACCACTTCAATGTGGAATTCTTTGGATACTGAAATGTTAATAAACCATGACAATATAGATGAAGTCATGTCTTTTTATTTTTATGTTCAATGCCTTTATCTGAAATTACTAAAATTATGGTGAAGTTGGGGAACCCAACCATTTTTCACTTTTACATTTGTCATTCAGCAATACTTAAGGACTTCTGTTACAAACAGTAGATATATAAAAATGTGTATGTTATTATTAGATGTCTCCTTCAAGGAACTGGGAGTCTAACCAGAGAGACAGTCATGTTCACACTAGTACGGAGATCCCAGAGAACATGGGCAACAGTTGGGTGAGTCTACATGGTACACTTGTAGGCCCAGCCTGCCAGAAGTCTGTTTCTACAAGGGAACTCTCTCAGAGAAAGCACAACACAGGATAAGGGAGTGAGTATTATGACCCAACGTGTTAAATGAATCCTTAGACATCAGAGAACGGAAGTGAGTCTAAGTAGATTGTTCCTGTGGCTATAATTTCTTGGTTCATTCCCACCATTGGGTTTATAGTTTAGTGGTTTGTAGACTGGAGCAGGGAGAGAGGAAGAAGGAGCTCAAAGTCCAAATGACAGAGCTATTTCATTAAAACTCTAAAAGATATTAAAGATGCGAGATACAAAGTCACAAGTACTTTGGGAGTTCTGTAATCAAATGTAACTCTGAAGAAGTAAAAGTAACTCCTCTCACCATTTCATAGCAGAAAATCATGCAGCACCGTTTCCCACAGTAGGTGCCACTGACAATAAATGGCTAGTGTAAGGCAAGCAAAAGATTGCATGGTCAAATAACTTCGGGTCACAAAGAGTTAGACGTCTTAATGTTGAGCCTTCTGAGGGCCTTTCATAAGTTAATGTGCCTTGGTGAATGGACAACAGGGAAACAGAGAACTAAAATAACTTAAAAGTAGACCCTCTTTGGGGCTCCCCGGGGAAGAGTTTCTCAAAGCAAGATGCTTTGGCACCTTAAGGGCTCTGGTACCTCTATGTACACACCACAGATTCCCCTCTGTTCACGTTCAAGACAAGATGAAGGTAAAAAAAAAAATAGTTGAGGTTATTCACTGTTAGGTGTTTTTAAAAGCAAATGATTGACTAGGGACTGAATTAAACATCTAATTATACTCCAGTTAATGATTCTTTCATTAAACATGTGCCATATTATAGTACATTAATCAGGTGTGAGATACTTGATGTTACTTTTAAACAGTTTCCTGCAACCTTGTTTATCACAAGCCCACCAATACCACAGAGTGCATTCCACATTGTATCAAACACTTTTTCCTCTCTCTGTAACTGCTCCTCTCTGCACCCTACCTTTATAGGTAACCCAGAAAGCCCTGGAATTTTCTTTTCCTTCTTTCTCTATTTTTTCCTCACGTCTGTACTATAGAGATGCTGTTGGCTCTACACTAAGAATACACCAAGCATTGGCTTACTTGCAGTCACCTTAACTGTTTAAGTTAAAAGACTACAGGCTGACATCCATTGTAACAATAGTCTATTTTGGGTGTAAGATTCAGTATATCTGTGCATCTAGAGTTCGGTAAAAAGATCGGAGGAAATAAGTTACTTTTCATGTTTGTAAGGTCTGTAAATACATATTCAGAGATTATAGAGAACAGATGTTTGAGGTAGAGTTATCACCCTTTGTGACATAAAAGCAGTTCCAAAGTTATGCTGATGAAGGTGGGCTCTGGTCTTCCAGGGTCCAAGGCAGGAGTTATGCCATGCACATTCTTCGGAATGTCACTTTCTGTCGGGTTGTGGTTGTTCTTTAAACCTCCCATCCAAGGCCTGCGGGTTTGGTTTAACCATAAAACCAGAACTGAAGCAGGTCTCGGGTTGCTTTCCGCTGTTTTTGTTGTGAATTGAATGAATAATGATATATTGTTATTCTTTTGTTTGTTTCTGCAAAGCACAGGCCCCAGAAATGTGATTTTTCTCTGGTCGGGAGCATGGCTCCCCATATGGTTGTATGTCTTGACATATTAGAATCCTGCCAAGTTCTAATTGCTCATGGAATTTCACCCCAAATTCTGATGCACACCCCTTCCTCCTGGCTGAGATGTGATGAAGTAAGTAGGAAACACTTGTGTCATAGCCTTAAATAGATTGGGACGGAAAAAGAAGAAGGCCTACTGGCTTACAAGGTTGTGGTTTCAGAGATGTGCTTTAGATGACGGCAGTGAATAACAAACACAGTGGCTTGCTTCAGCAAATGGTTTTCTTGTCTCCTTTTAATTGAATCAGTCAGTTATTAGACTCAAATAACCGTTTCTTAAAGTGGCTGCAATAAGTAGAAGCCATTGTACTGTACTTTTTCAAGGACTTGATTCAAACTCTGTAATTGGATTTTCCTGATTCCTCTAAGTCACGAGGGCTACAACACTAGCAGAAGCTGGTCTTGTCTAAAGAAAATTTTGTTTTCATCCTTTTTCAGTTGAAAATACAGAATATGGGTCTAATAATTAATAAGATGATTAGGCAAATTATATTATTGCCTAAAAAAGGAAAATGACTTTGTATAGCAAGAAGTCCCAGGATATTCTTAAAAAGTGCATGCTCAAATAGATAAAATTGAATTGCTGAAAAGAAATACATTGTAACTGTTCTTGCATGAGCATGTTATGAAGCATTAGTAAGAGAGCCAGTGTGGATCAATGCAGCCTTATTAAAATCCTTAGGTAGTCATAGAGTTGAGACAATATGTGCACTTGGTTGGAATGCAGTTCCTGGTACTTAGAAAGAAGCACAGCATTGTTAATATGCTCCCATTACCATTCACACTGACATTATTTCCTGAGCAATGAATTGCTACCTAATCATCTGGGTTTTTATTTTTCTTGGTACAGTATTGTGCTTAGCTTGTAGGTTTCTTTCTATTTTTCTGCATACACATCATTTCAAGTATACCTCTTTCTTAGAAAATGCTGCTTTTTCCATTTGAAGTGTAGTTAATATACAATACTATACGTTTCAGCTGCACACTATAGTAATTTAACGTTTACATACATTATGAGGTGATCACCATGATAAATCTGCTACCACCTGTCACCACACAGTCATTACAATATTATTGATTATATTCTCTATGTTATACATTACATTCCTGTGTCTTAGCTATTCTAAAACTGGAAATTCATAACTTTTAATCCCCTTCCCCTATTTCACCCATCTCCCACCCTACCCCTTTGGCAATCACCAGATTGACTCATTATCTATGAGTCTGTTTCTGTTTTGTTTGTTTTGTTTTGTAGATTCCACATATAAGCGAGATCATACCATATTTGTCTTTCTTTGTGACTTATTTCATTTAGTATAATACCTTCTAAGTCCATCCATGTTGTCACTAGTGGCAAGATTTTATTCTTTGTTATAGCTGAGTGGTATTCCATTGTACAAAAACGCTATATCTTCTTTATCCTTTCACGTATTGATGGATGTTTCCATATCTTGGCACTTGTAAATAATGCTGCAATGTTGCAACGAACATAGGGGTACATATATCTTTTCAATTTGGTGTTTTTCTTTGAATAAATACCCAGAAGTAGAATTGCTGGATTTATAGTGTATCTATTTTTAATAGATACTGTTTCCACAGGGACTGCACCAGTTTGCTTTTCCACCAGCAGAGCACGAAGGTACCCTTTTTTCTAAATCCTTGCCAACACTTGTTATTTCTTGTCTTCTTGATACTAGCCATTTTAACAGGCATGAAGAAATAATTCATTGTGGTTTTGGTTTGTAGTTCCTTGATGATTAGTGATGTTGAGCATCTTTTCATGTGTTTGTTGGCCATCTGTATGTCTACTTTGAAGAAATGTCATTCCTGTCCTCTGCCCATTTTTTAATTGGGTTGTTTATTTTTTTGATGTTGAGTTGTGTGAGTTATTTATGCATTTTGGATATCAACCCCTTATCAGTTATATCATTTGCAGGTATCTTCTCCCATTCAATAGGTTGCCTTTTCATTTTCTTTCACTCTGCAAAAGCCTTTTAGTTGGATATAATTCCACTTATTTCTTTTCCTTTGGAATATTTTCAAAAAGAATTTTCTGGAAAAGCTTTTACACCCTACTTTTATATAAATTGCATCATTTAAATCAAAGGTAAAATATATTCTTGTTAATAGTAGACAGAACTCTAATTAAGAATTATTGTAGGAGAAGCAAGAGGCAGTTTTTGTCAGAGAATTCAGACATATTTCAGGTGAAAGTTGATTAAGATGGCCCTGACCTGCTACAATGAGGCATGAGCCCCGTGCTCCCTTTGTACTCAGAAGTACATCAAGTCCTGAGCAAACAGATTTTGAAAAAGATAGATTTGGTCAATGGGCCCGGTCTATAGATGCCCATGGAACAAGGTTCACCCTCATGGGGTGGGGGTGGGGGGGATGATTTACTTGGGAAAGCTTGTTTTGAGGTCTTCAAATTATAATAAACCTGTGCTTCCATATGACCTAGAGTGGGACTAAAAGCTTCAAACTGATGCTAACCTATCTTTTACCAGATTGCAACAGGTTGCTGACAGGATATCCCAGAACTCAGCTAGATAATCACAGATGAGGGAATGTTCCAATAACTGCTAATTCAGTTTGTTTCCCATCAGTGAAAGAAGGATAGGGATGTTACTCATTTAAGACAACGGTTTCCTCTCCTCTCCTCCCCTGTCCTATGTCTGGAATTCGCAGGAATATTCATGCCACTCCCTGTCCTGGGTAACACCAGTTGTTTCTTCCTCTTTTTTCTCTGTCTCCCTCTTCCTGTCTCTGTTTCCTTTTTTCCCTTAAGCTTTTTCACACTGAGGTTATTGAAATGATAGCTCAGAAATATTTTTTTTTACAAACCAAATACATCCAACTCTGACTTTAGAGAAACAGAAACTACTGATAGGAAGTGGTGTGAGTGTAATTAATCTTTAAAGAGGTTTCTTCACTTAAAAAGAAAATTCTTGGGGCACCTGGGTGGCTCAGTTGGTTAAGTGACTGCGTTCGGCTCAGGTCATGATCCTTGGGATCAAGCCCCACATCGTGCTCACTGCTTGGCGGGAAGCCTGCTTCTCCCTCTCTCACTCAGCCTGTTTGTGTTCCCTCTCTGGCTGTGTTTCTCTCTGTCAAATGAATAAATAAATAAAATCTTAAGAGAAAAGAAAAGAAAAGAAAAGAAAAGAAAAGAAAAGAAAAGAAAAGAAAAAAGAAAAGAAAAGAAAATTCTCCACCAGGCTCTGTATAATAGCCAGTATCCCTAGGGCATTTACTCATGGCCAGGTGTACATGTATGAGGTTTATAGAGACGTGGTTCTGCATTCTTGTTTGAGGCATGAGGAAGTGCTACCTGGTGAAGTTTCCATTTCTTTCTCACTACCCAGATCATTTTCACTTTGGAATTCAAAGGCATCAGAGCTGACATTGCAATATGAAAAATCCATTTTAGCAAAATCAACTTAAAGGAAAAATACAGAGTTTAGTATTTTAGAGTAAGGAATAAGTTTCTGTTCTCATACGATCCTGAGAGAGGTCACTTATGCAAAATGGTAACAGTAAAATCAATCTTAAACACAGTTCAAGGAGGAGTTATTCTGACATAGTCAAAGGTATTTTTTGGCCTTTCCTCCATCCCACCCTCCTTTCCCTTCTATCTTTTTCCTTCCTCCCTATCTCTTTTTCTTTATTTCTTCTCTTTCTTGCCTTCTTTCTTCTTTCCTCCTTTCTGTATTTTTTTTTTTTTAAAACTGAGGAACAGTAGGCTTGGAGTACAGCAGGAAGACTGTGTTCTCCACCATGCACTGGGCTGTTTGCCTTCATGTGACCTTGTATTTTTATTGGTAGTGAAATTCTTCCTTTCTACCTAAACTGCCTCTAACTACCTCCCATCCCACAACAATAACACGTAAAAAGAGTTATAGTAAATAAACACCTGGTTTTGAAAGCCAACAAAACCTCCAAACTTGCAGAAATAAGAATAGTTTAGAAAAGAACTGGTCATAGCAAAATAGTGTTCAGGGAGAGGCAGGGAGAAAAATGTTGGGCTTATCATTATAAAAGCAGCAGAAGGTAGCATTCTTCAGAGTTGGAAGTTGGAGTATTATTTGGTAGACCTTTAAAAGCGCTTCGGGTGATTTAATAGGTGAGAACCAGAACTTGAAATTGGAATTGAAAGAGACTTATTATATAATTTAGTCCCTTTGGTCAGGAAAGGAACAATACAATTTTGGATCTAAATTTAATTGGGATTTAACTAGATTCTTTGAAACTTTTCCACTTTTCATCTGAAAAGCACAAAGTGCTCATCCTTTCAGAAACAGTATAATTCAATAGTACGTAGTATATCCTAAATCAAGTTCTGAACAGCCACAGTAGTGCAGTCAAATGTGTTCCAGCTAAAATGAGAATCTAAACAGCTTTGCTGTGTGCCTAGGCAAGAAGGTTAAACCTTTTGGGTAGGAAATGATCTGAATCATAGCTTCTATTCCTACTTTTTTTTTTGACACTGAAAATCTATGTTAGGATTCCATCTTTTGCCCTAAAACTCCTGCAGCAGTTTCTTAATAATTCCTGCTTACATAGGGCACTCAAAAAAAAAAAAAAAAAAAGGAGCATTAAATCATTTTGAACTGAGTGTATCCAAAGTAAAAGGCATTCAAGCAATACTACATCTACAGCAAAGAGACTTAATATTAAAGAATAAGGCAATGTGTGAATTAAGCCTATTATATTTGATTTCTATCAAGGATTGGCCACTTGCATAATCCAACTGAATATGTGTTCATAAACCCACACTTTCCAACACATAGCTCTCACATGCTACTCTACAATCAAGCAACAATAGGCTGAAGCTGGCTTTTTAAGAAAGTATTAGACTGACTGGGTAGGAATTTATCTCACCTGCTTCTTTATGAACATACTCTAGAAGTCCATATGTCTTATCACCTGTCATTATTCCCTTTTCTCTTCAACCCTACCTTGCCCCAGCCTTCTGGGACAATAAAATTGAGAGAGAGAAGCAGGCAGTGATTGAATTGAGTGGCTATGTATAAACTTGTTAAATCCATATATTCTGGTCTCAGCCAGCTTTCTGTTCTGAGGAGGCCATTTGTGATAGAGACAGGCCAAGTGAGGATAAGCCATGTAAGTGGTATCATTTACATTTTTTACAGATGGAAAAAAAACAGATGCTGGGTGATATACAAAAAATGTATGGTTAGTAACTGAGTTGACACCACATATAGGCCACCAAGGATCCTGAAAGAAACTAATACAGACCTTCTAGAAGGTCTTCTAGGATAATTTAAACTTAATTTAAACGTGAAAAGCCTAAGAGTCCAGAGAAGATGAATAGCAGTAGGCTAGTGACAAAAATTAGAGATGCCTTCACAAAACCCTTTCTGAAGAAAGAAACAGAAGTGTGCATATGATAGTGATGGTTTACAAAGGATCTCTTTGGAAAGGGAATATACTAGAATGCAAGGAGTAGGCCACATGATAAAAATTCATTAAGATATTAGACACTGTTCAAATCAAAGAGAGTTTTTTTTTTTTTCCCTCCCGTTTAAAGGCATGATGAATCCCCACATTCTGTTGTCTGTAAACTACTTGGAAACGTCCATTTCATCCATGCCCTGTAGGCTGCAGGAGCACACTATTGCTGATAGGTAAGAAACTGCCATTGAGTAGGAAAGGTCCTAAAACGTCACTTGCCTAAAATCAACAGGTCAGCCTGGGTTTGGCAGTAACATGTCAGGAGACCTGAGAAAACCTTATGGAAAGAAAGATGGCCTAAGAGGTAGAAAAAGTGATGAAGTAGGTATGTCTTTTTGTGTTAGGTCCCAGAGATGACCAAATATTTTGTTTTCTACTATATTTGTGTGGATCTATCTAAGAAGAAACGGCTACCTTTGTCTCTTTTTGTCTAATGTCTTCCCAATTTTTGCTAAAGATACCAGTCAATGACATTTTCAGACTCTTATGGGAATGGAAACATTTTTTTTTTAATCCTATATTTAATTACCCTACAATCTAACTGTATTTATGGTGTTTTATATGGATAGTTAGGAAAATGTATTATAACTTATAAAGCTAATTATGAAGTATTTCATTTCCAGGAAGTGGGTAAGGTCTTTTCTGCCCTTCTTTGATTGGTGTATATTATAGCTAGCTCCTCATTATCTGTAGAAGGGACGATCCTCTTAGGTAGGATGTTTATTGCACAGAAAATCTGGTAATTGAATATTTATGAAGGTTCCAGAATGTGTTGGAAAGTAGATGTGCCAAATAAAAATACCAAATAAAACCAACTTGCACACAGTCTATGTTTAATACAGATCTTACTATTTGACTGGAACATGCAAAATAGAGTGCGGTTTCAAACTTGAGTGTGTATAAGAAGAATGAGCAGGAGTATGTCTGCTAAAATTACAGATTTCCAGGTGAACCTCAGAGGTATTCCTCAGGAATCTTCATTTTTAACAATTTACATCAGATAATTCTGAAGCAGGTAGTCTATAGACATCCCTTGGAGAAATTATCAATGTAGATAGTGGCAGAAAAAAGTTTATTTCCTAGAAAGTACAAGATAAGAAATCAGAGATATACTGACCTATGAACTGAAGAAAGAGAAGAGGCCAAAAGAGAATGCTTATTTGCAAAAAGGAGAGCATGGGCATAAAGAAAAGTGAAAAAATAAAAGAGGATAGGTAATTAAATAAGTATTATAAAAGATCTTAGTGTCCTAGAGATTTGCTATAATGCTACAATATCTTGAATTTACTGTGAATTACTTACAATTCATATAAGTTACACCTCAGATGTGAACAGCTTCTGCCTTCTCACAGCTCAGTCATGGCTCACTAGCATTGTAAAAGGAAGCTCAGGCTCCAGAGGGGGCCCAGCCTGCAGATGCAGCTCTTTATACTGGGTCATACCACAAGCCTCAGTAAAGAGCATAATGAATGTCAGAAGGAATTTCATTGGTTAAATTGGTGGCTTTTAACCATCATAATGGGTTTGAGAAGTGGTGAAGTTAATGGCACTTAAGATATGTAGATTGGCTAAAATAATTTAGTGATTAACTTCTTCCTCTTGCACGATCAAGGTATAGAAATGCAGATAGGCCTGTAGCTGGCCTATCACATGAGGAACTGATTCTAATCTCTCAATAATTTCTAAATGGTTCAGAGAGTGAATCTGAATCTGTCTGATTGCCTGGCCTACAAGGCTGCAGAATCTTGGCCTTGGGATACTGTCTAGACTTCCTTAACTGATAGTTTTTCAGGCAAGATGTTTAGAGATCCCTTGCAAGAATGGAGAGTTAGAACTTCACTGATCTTACAGAACAAATGGTATGTCTCATACCAGTTTGTTAATAAATATTTGTATGTTAAATGTTGATACATGAAGCAGAATTGTTCTGACCTGCTCTAATTTTAACTTGAAGCAAGTTCATGAGGGCATTTGCTCAAAGTCACCTCAAGTGTTTAGATTGGTACGGTTATCTACTAAAAGACTTTAAGAGTTAGTTACCATGACCCACTTGGCATAGACCAGTTCTCACACAAATGTGAAAAAGTAAAACCTCAATTGTTAGAGAAATTTAGTGACCCTTCTCTTGGTGATCTTTCTCTTGGGAGAAAAATTAATAAAGCAACTTAGTTTTTGCATTTTCTCTATTCATTGTCCTGCTCTTTTGGTCCCAGAAACATATGAAAGGGTCAACACAGGCTGGATAGAAATGGCGTCCAAAGGCATACAGCTTCTGGTGGGTCATTCACTCTATGATGAAGAGCAAATACGAGAAGTGAGAATAGAATTTTGCCTTTTCAAACATTTGTCCACTGTGTTCTCTACTGGGTCAGGATCTCCATATCATTTTAAATCTTGCCTAGGCTATTCTCTAAAAGAGATGCTCCCCCCACTTCTTATTCTGAATGTCTCAAACCACCCTCCCACACCCCTCTACCCCGCCCCACAAGTACTTGCTGGTTAAAAAAAAAGATTTAAAAAGAGCTCTAGCTGTATGTTCCTCAATTTTCCCTGCTTAATATTTTAAAGTAATCAGATGCTTTCAGTATATTGCCTAAAAAAGAAGTTATATCAGTTAATACTATTCACATTTATTTATCTATAAGCACTCAGATATGAAAGTGTTCAAATGTGTTACATAATAATTTAGTTTTCTACAATAAAAGTGAAACTGTAAATAGGAAAAGGAAAATTTTATATCTATATATCTGTAGCAACATCTTTTCAGAGGTGATATTATATGAAATAAATTCAGATCATGTAACCCAATACCCTTTCATGTTCAATGGTAACCATATCTGTGAGGTCATTTCAACATAATAAAGAGTCAGATTATGGAGAATCAGATTAATTAAGCTATAGACATAGTGAATGTTTAAGAATGTTACTCTAAAATGTCACACTTTCAATAAAGTAGGAAATTTATTCTGGTTATTCTCTCACTTTTACAGTTATATGATTTATTAGACAATGTTAACATGCAGAGAGAAATGGAGAGATAACTATAAATAACTTTGTGTATGTTTGCCACAACTTGCCAGCTAATTATCATTTTGAGATATGATATGATGGCTCTGATTAATAAACCAAAAGGGAAACTCAATTATGAATGCATGCAATCAAACTTCATAAGTAAGCCAAAATAAACCCGACATTTGTAAGTCAGAATAACCCATCAGGTAAACTAATATAGTAGTGTTCCAAGGTTTCATTGGGTGGAAAATAATCCTTTCCTATTTAATGGACAGAGGTAGGAAATACTTAAAAGACAAACTTGGAATTGTGCATATTACAATAGGACACCGAAGTAAAAGTCTCACTTCCAAAGAGAAATGACAATGTCTTAGTTCCTTCCAGTTGAGTTCAAGGAATAGTTTTTGAGTAACAAACTAAAGCCTCTTCTCTAGATAGCTATTCTTAGTTCAAGGAAAGACAGCCTTTCCTTGCTTTGAATCTCAGAGATAGGGGATTTTATAGATTGAATGGTCTTTCCTCCAAGTTCCTGTATTTAAGGTCTCCAGAATATAATTTACTTGGAAATAAGATTGTTACAGGCATAAATTGTTGAGATGAGGTTATACTGGGATTGTGTGGGTCCCTGATTCAATATATTTGGTGCCTATATATAGGCATAAAAAGGAAATTTGGACATAGAGAGTCACACAAGGAGAATGCTATGTGAGCATGGAGGCAGACATAGAGATAATGCTTCTATAAACCAAGGACATCAAAGATCGCTAGCAAACCACCAGAAGCTAGGAGAGAAGCATGGGACAGATCCTTTCTCTCAGCCCTCAGAAGGAATTAACCTGTATAGACCTTCATCTCTGACTTCTAACTTCCAGAACTATGAGAGAAAAAAAAAAACCTTTTTTTTCATTTAAATTCTAGTTAGTTGATATACAGTTCAATATTGGTTCAGGAGTAGAGTTCAGTCGTTCATCATTTACATATAACACCTAGTTCTCATAACAAGTGTCCTCCGTAATACCTACCACCCATCTTTTCCATTCCCCCACTCACCTCCCTCAGTTTGTCCTCTATAGTTAAGAGTCTCTCATGATTTGTTTCCCTCTCTCTTTTTTCCTCCTGAATATTCATCTGTTTTATTTCTTAAATTCCACATATGAATGGAATCACATGATATTTGTCTTTTCTTATTGACTTATTTCACTTAGTGTGAAGTACTCTTGATCCACCCATGTCATTGCAAATGGCAAGATTTCATTAGTTTTGATGGCTGAGTAGTATTCCATTATAAATATATACCACATCTTCTTTAGCCATTCATCAGTCCATGTGCACCTAAGTTCATTCCATAGTTTGACTATTGTTGATAAGGCTGCTATAAGCATTAGAGTGCCTGTACTCCTGAGAGAATAAATTCTTTTTTATTTTTGTAAATATTTTATATATTTATTTGACAGAGAGAAACACAGTTAGAGAGGGAACACAAGCAGGGGGAGTGAGAAAGAGAGAAGCAGGCCTCCCACTGAGCAGGGAGCCCAATGTGGGGCTCAGTCCCGGGTCTCGAGGATCATGACCTGAGCTGAAGGCAGTCGCTTAACCAACTGAGCCACCCAGGCACCCCTGAGAGAATAAATTCTTAAGCCATCTAGTTTGTGGTGCTTTATTATGGCAGTTCTAGCTAATTAATACAAGAGTAGAAATAACAACGAAAAAATCTCTATCCTCAAAGTGCCTACTATCAGTGGTTCTATTGTGAAAGTATAGAATCCCATTAGTAGAGTTTTGTCACTTGAATAGCAACATCAGAAGTCTGGAAGTAGAAATAGGTAAAAAGGAGAATGTGTATTACACCGGACTGAATTCTGATGAGGCTAAAGATGAAGGGGACAGGCATCAATGACTTATAATGGCTGACCAGGAGATCAAAGCAGGGAAGACAAGTGAGGGAAAATAATGTAGCAAAGGTGTGTATTGATGAGCTACATCAAGCACATGAAAAGTGGGGTCATTGGGAGAAGTGGAAGACTAGGTGGTTATAGAATTTTGCTTTAAAGACTTCTCTTTTAACTTTGGATTTGGATATACTCTTTTTAGAGAATAAATGTGAGGACACTGGATTTTTTTTTTTTTTACATTTTAAATATGCCAATATAGTTTTGAATTCTAATGAAAAGCAAGTATTTGTTATGTTGTCAGTATTTCCAAGAATTCTTTGAAAATATTATATTTTAGGCCCATAAAATCCTCATAAGATCAGTATAGTGATCATCCCTATATACACTGGTTGGCTTTAAAAATACAGCACTTCTGGGGTGCCTGGGTGGCTCAGTCATTAAGCTTCTGCCTTTGGCTCAGATTATGATCCCAGGGTCCTGGGATCGAGGCCCATATCTGGCTCCCTCCTCAGTGGGGAACCTGCTTCTTCCTTTCTCTCTTCCTGCTGCTCCCCGTGCTTGTGCTTTCTCTTTTTCTCTGTCACTAAATCAACAAAATCTTTAAAAAAATAAATAAAAATACGGCACTTCTAATACAGTTTCCTCTTCCAGTTATCATTTCTGCCCCTGACTCCCACCCTCCTGATAACTTCCTACTCTAAACCTGGGTGTTTCTCATTCACATGCATTCTTTTTCACATTTCCCTTTGGTGTCATCCAGATCAGAGGCCTGAAGGCTCAAGTCTTTATGCCAGTAAAGTTGCCCCTGCCAGTTACTGGTCCAAGGTGGTCCCAGAGGGGATGTTAATTCTAAATTGCTTCCCAACTCTTTTTGCCTACAGGCAAAGTGGGTGCCAGCATTCTTTAGAGCAGCCTTCTGACAAAGCCCCAGGTGCTGACTGGTGGAGCTAATGCATCCTGGGAGCCCATGTAGATAAAGACGGTAAAGGGAGATGAGAAACGGGAGAAGCATGCTATCAATGTCAGCTACATGTCCCATCACATGGATATTTATTTTCTTGTTGGTGGCTGTTAAATTCAAGCAGATATTTATTCTATTTTTTTCAAGATTTTATTTTTAAGTAGTTTCTGGACCCAATGTGTGGCTTGAACTTAGAAACCGGAGATCAAGAGTCAAGTGCTCTACTGACTGAGCCAGCCAGCTGCCCCATCCCAGTACAGGATACCCTTAATAGAAAGTGCTAAGAGTATACCGTAAAACACAAGCATCTTCAAGTACTCCCTAAAGATTTATTTTACTTTTCAACTGAAGAAAAAATATAAATCTCCCATAAAATTTTTCTATATGAAAAATCAGTTGAAGGGAGGGAGACTGTTTATTCTGGATTGTCAGAGATGAAGGGAACTGGGAGATGAGTTAGAACTCACAGAGAGCAGCTTGCTTTGATCCTTGCTACAGGCAAGGAATCCTTGCTGCAAGTGAGGACAGGGCTTGTGACCACACAAAGAGATGTTATTTTTGGATTTATAAAGACAGCAGGGTACTAGTATTTCCCACTTGATGATCATCAAAGAAGAGTCCTCTGTTCTCCAGGGTGCTTCCAGTCCCTTTTTAACTTTCCAGTTTATAGCTTGCTTAATCCTTGGTTATTTTGTTTAACGCTTTGAAACAAATGTTTCACTTTTACTGTCTTTTCCCTCACTTGTTTAATTAGTATTAATTTTTTTTCCCAAAGATTTTATTTATTTGACAGAGAGAAACACAGCGAGAGAGGGAATATAAGCAAGGGGAGTGAGAGAGGGAGAAGCAGGCTTCCCGCCGAGCAGGGAGCCCGATGTGAGGCTCGATCCCCGGTCTCCAGGAACATGACCTGAGTTGAAGGCAGTCGCTTAACCAACTGAGTCACCCAGGTGCCCCTAGTATTAATTTTTTTAATTATTTTTATAAAGCAGGAATCAGGAGATAATTGCAAAAAGGGATTTGATATCTGTTCCTCCTTTCCCATCCCCCCTCCCCTCCTCAATCTTAGATTTTGAAATACCAAAAAGATTTCTATCATCTATTTGAGACCTGTATGATCTACGGGACCTAAATGGAAGGCTTGTGGGACAGGATGGCATCCTAAACCATACATAAACAATGCTTTTAACATCTCAACATATATGGAGGGGAGAAGTATACTTTCCTACTCGAAGAGCAAAGCACTTTCCACAAATTTGCCGAAGAGCAGTGCTGATTTTGTCCATATGGCTCATGTGCTGTGTATACAAAGGGTATGGGGACATCCGTGAGAACTCCAACTGTGAAAGCCTCCAACTTGTGTACATTTGAGAAATTCTGATAGTTGTGATGGGGTAATAATGCTTAAGGAGAAACCCTGAAATGAAAGCAAACCTCATTATAACTTCTATTCTGGAATCTTTTTACTCAAGTATTGGGATTTCCCTTTAATGGTTTAACCTAAAAATAACCAACTAACATCCAACAGCCACGACAGAAAACACAAACTGATTACCTTTCAAGGGAGAATTTTATATTTCTCCCAGTTTTCAGCTCTTCAGGAGTTGGTTAGTATGATGAACGGACTGTGTCCTTCCAAAACCACACATTGAAGTCCTTACCCTCAATTTGATGGTATTTGGTGGGGGAGGCGCGTCTTTCAGAGGCAGTTAAGTTTAGATGAGGTCATAAGGGTGGGCATTAGTGTTCCCACAGTGGGATTAGTGTCCTGGTAAGAAGAAGAGAGACTAGAGGACATGCTGAGAAAACAACTGTCTGCAGGCCAGGGAAGCACCCTCACAGGGAAATGAATAGGCCAGCACTTGGAGGTTAAAATTCCAGCCTCCAGAACTGTGAGAAATAAATTCCTGCTGTTTAAGCCATCCAGCCTATGGTATTTTGTTATGGCTGCCCAAGATGACTAAGAGAGTTAAGTCAAGAAAATTTCTAACAGGTATTTTAATCTGGATGTCTGCAAACCTGATTATACTACTTAAAAATTGCAGGATTTGCTGCTTGAATACTGGAGTTTTATGAACTATAAACTGTCTCAGTAATATCTCCCCATCCATCATAAACTCCAGTGTTCTATAGTGTCTTGAATATTTGCAGCCAGTGGAAGAGCACTTACACTATGTTAAAAAGAATGTAGGGCCTTTTGGTGCCCCTGATTGAGCTGACCAACATTAGGGAGCCTGGTCTTAACTATAATTCTTTCCCTTTGGTGCACATACACCCACACACACAAAACCTCTTTATCAATATTTTTCATTCATATGAAAAATGCAGTGCATAGTATGGGGACTCGAAAGAGATGGGCAGACCTATGGCACAACACAAAGAGATGTTATTTTTGGATATATAGAGACAGCAGGGTACTAGTATTTTCCACTTTATTATAGGAAATAACTTGCCTCAGAAATGCGGTGAAAAGCCTGCACCTAAAGTAAACTCTGAGCAAATGTACTGATAGAAACGATAAGATTCAAAAAGGAGTCATACGAAACTGGAAGAATTCCGATTAGGCCAAAATAGAACTACTGTTTTACAAATATTTTTACTAAGAAAAACTTGGGATTTAGTATTAGGATGTCACTTTCTTATATACTGAGTAGATCTACGGTTAATTTGATATATGGAGAAATGTTTTTTGTTTTATTTTCATCACCTGGGTTCAGGATATTTTAAGTAATCCTGTGGCATCCCAACAAATCCAGGATTGAAGAGTACTCTGCAGATATTGTCAACTGTTGGCACCGTAATTGGCAGACCCTCTCTGCCTGTGACAGCTAAGCTTCTGGGACAGTGCAGGCAAAAATCGGGCACGCACCACACCTTGCAGCACCCGGTTCTAACGGGGCACATTTCTGTCACATTGTGCCACACTCATATTTCATTTTTGTTTTTCTCATTCTTGTCTGTCTAGCTCTTGTAAATCGTGGCCTACTTCACTTATCCTCTCTTCTGTCTTGCGTTGTTCCAGGCAAACTAAATTCCAGCCGTACACGCTGAGAGACAGGGTTCTTCACAGTCTAGTCGCAACACCCTTCAAATTCCAAAATTCAGATTCACTTGTGATATGTTTCCTGTCCATGTGAATGGCAGGATGGTATGATTTAGAGACTGGAGGGATACGAGGAGTTTTGTTTTTTTTTTAAACTTTCATTAGAGACAATATTGGAAATGTGACCTGGACTTACATTAAACATTCAAAGTTAAAAACTGGTAGAAAATGAATATATAGTGATATTTTTTAAAAAATCCAGAGAATAGTGCAAAATACCAAAAGGTATAATAAGTGGCATTATATCTAAAGATTGTTATTATAATCCTCTGTCAATGTTTTATAAGTTTTCAAGACTAGAAACCAAAAAATACACATATTTAGCCCAAAACATAATTCAAAATATCACAGAAGATGGACTGCTTTTGATCTTGAGACTTCCTTATATTCCCTCATTTCAGGATAAGAAAAATAACTGTCTACAAATACATTACCCTATGAGCTTACTAGGTGCTAAAATGCTTAATATTTTTCTGGGCTATTTCTAGTACTTGGGTAAACTATAATAATGTTGGTAGGATGGGGAAATTCTTACTTGAATAAGCGTGGTCTAAATTCTGTGGTTATATAATCTAAAGTATAATCTGAAGTAAGGCAGGAAAATAAATTAGGATTCTTTTTTTGAAAATTAATTTATATATTACTATCCTCGTATTCAAATAGATTTGGGAAAACACATCCATAAAATAAGTACCATTTTTCAAAGCAGTGCCTGAAGTGGCTATTATTATTTCTGGTAACTCCTGATACAATAGAAAATCCACTGGAGCATTTTATATTTTATTATCCTTTTAAAGTTTAACCCTTGACTGTTTCCTCTTTTCATTTATAAGAGTTTGATCAGGTTGTTCAGATTTTATCTACATTCTTCTCTTATACGTATCAATTAGATATAAGCTACTGAGCCAAATCTGTAGGATTTCTCATTGCTTTAAATCTCCTAGAATCATAATTGCATTGCACTCTTGACCTTAATCAAATGTCCTCTTTGTGGTTTCTCAAATATTCTCAAAAGTATGTGAACTTCACTCATACACAAGAAAACTTAGCATTGACATTTAAAAATGTTAAAGATAAGTCTGCATGTCTTCTTTTCTTTTTCATCAAGTTTTTCTCTACTCCTTTCTGTCTTCTACATGATTTGTTTTAAATACACATTGTTTCACATACTTTAACAACTCCTTTTTCTGATTTTACATTTGATTTTTTCACTTTATACTTCCACTTATACTTAGATTTTATAGAGGAGAACAATGATAAATCATTTTACAGTCTACATTTTTTGTCTCAACTTAAATCTGAGAAATTTCTTAAATATTAGGATTCAGTCAGTTTCCTCTGATTCTTCCTCTGTTCTTATAGATAAGTGGTTCATAATTATTGAGCTTTAATCAACAACACATAAATAAAATCACTGTAGATCAGAGCTCATTAAAATGTACATCTTCTATCTCAGATAATATTAAGCCAAGAAAAACAAAGTTGTTTTTTTTTATTTCAAGAGACCTTTTCACTTGTCCTGTGTCCCATTCATTCACCACAAGGGGGCATGTCCATACAAATGTATCATTTCCCTGTGGTAGCATCATTTGATGATGCCTTCATGCCTCCATCATGTTTTATTTTGTTTTGTTTTATTATACTTCTATGTCTTTTTTTCCCCATTAACATGTGTAGTTTTTATATAGTGACCTAAGAATACTGTAGTTTCTAATGAGTGTGGAGAATGAATTTCACTTTAGAATCAGAAGAAATACTCTAGGTCAAAATCTAGGAACTGTAATTCCAACAGTTTCTTCTATTTCCCTTAAGGTATACTGGAGTTCAAGTAAAACCTAATCATTTCCAAATACCTTCAAACCATCAACTTTAGATATATTAAATAATTGATGGCATAATTTGGAAAATATACAATTGTTTAAAGACTAAGATAAAATTCAGCAGATAATGCAAGTGACTTTGCTATTTGAAAAAAAAAAGTTCATGTTTGGCCACAAGTTACTATATATCATAGTTTAAAGTATGTTCACAAAATGTTACAGGTCTTTAATAAATGCCCAGTGAGGGGCATCCATTTTTACAACAGCCAATAATGGGGAGAAATGATCCCCCCAGATATCTTAAAGAGAAGAAACTGCAACAAGGCAGCACACAAAGTAGAGAATACTGAATCCATCAAACCCAATTTAACATCAGAAAGAAAAATTAACACCAGAGCTAATAGTTCTACTTTGCATTAGTAAACATGTTTTACACTGGAAACTATCTTCTATGAGAAACCATAAACAAAATACTTGTGCTACATGGAATGCATAGTTAAAGAATAATGTTAGCGAAGCCATCAGTTTTGTTGTACAGTATGTTCTCTTATTAGTGGAACCACAACGACTCTAACTTCCCATCATCCACACCTCTTCCCTGTCTTCCCCTCCCATCCCCTTTCCCACCGAGCTGACAAATCTTTTCCCGGCCTGTGACTTCAGTAAGGCTGGGGGAAGAAATAACTGGATATGTGTCCAGATTGTATTAGAGCATTTAATCAAGATGGAGCCTTTAAATAACTTGTTTCATAATTACCTGCAAATCCAGATTTGCAGATCCTACCTTGCTACTCTTCCCCCAGACCTACTAAATGAAAATGAATCTCTGAGGATAGAAACTGGGAGTCTGTATTTTTAAATAAAATGCCTTAGGTGATTTCTATGCTGTTAATCCCCAAAGAGGCTATGATCCATACTTTAGCATAATTATTTTTATTTTTAAAACTATCTATCGTCTATCTATCTATCTATCTATCTATCTATCTATCTATCTATCTATTTATTTTAAGATTTTACTTACCTATTTGAGAGAGAGAGTGAGCATGAGTGGGGCAGATGGGGGGGGTGGGAGGAGCGGGAGCAGAGGGAGAGGGAAAAGCAGACTTTCTGCTGAGCGAGAAGCCTGATCCCAGGATCTCCAAACCATAGCCTGAACCAAAGGCAGATGCTTAACTGATTGAGCCACCCAGAATCCCCACTTTAGTTTATTATCTGGTTGGTTGTTACAATATTTCTATAAAGTGGAGAGTGGACAGCTTTATTAATTCTATTCAAGATATTGAAATTGAGGCACAAGGATTTTAAACTAATGATCCATGTTTACTCACTGAATTATTACCCAACTGAGATTAAAATTACAGCTCCAAGTTGATAATCCACCGTTTTTCTACCATATTATGTCTACAGAGTTTTCACCATACTTAATGATTCCAGATACACTTTGGGGTACTGAAATGCCTTGATGATGAAACTCCATGGAGGGTGGCATGAAGAAGAGGATACACAGCTTACCCCTTGCCTTTGTTAGCTACTACTTTATATCAGAGTACAATGTAGTTCTATTGAATCTGTGTTTTTCTTTAAGTAGCAATTATCTTTCAAAGCAAATGTATTTGCAACTTAAGTATGAACCATAGTCAGAAAACTTGTCTAAAGAAAAAGAAATCTCAGCTTTTATGAAAAAATAAACATTAAAAACATTAAAAATGTTTTTAAGAGAGCTCACTTGTATAGCATATATGAAAAATAAACTTCTGAACCACTAAAAAGAAAAAGGTAATGATTCGGTTTCTATAAAAAGCAGAGAATTAAGGGCCAGAAAAGTGTTGGGGCCTAAATTATGCAACATATACAGGCAAGAGTAATCTAGAAAACATTATCTTTATGTATAATTCATCTAGCAGCTGCCTATTTGTGACACATATTATACACTGAGTAAGAGCATGGTTAAACAACTGAATAATATGCATGCTTCATATAACAACACCCTGTTCTTATTGCAAGTTTAAAGAGGCAAAACTAGGTACAGTGAAACTTTCTGTGTTTATATTAATTCAAATGAATCATAATCTGAATATATGAAAATATTGATGGATCGTGGTTGCATTCGGAGTTGTTCTTTCCAGAGAGAAGCCCAAGGGAGAGTTTGGAAAATCGCAGTCACCTTTTCAGTGGCCCTCTTTTGCTTTCCTCTAATAAGGCATGCCTGCAAATGTCTGTCCTATGAAAACCTGATTTGTAAGAAAGCTAGCATAATCCAAGCAAGGGGTAGCCCCGAGAGAAAACAAATAAATGTGAGAAAAATACTTATTTCATTTCTTAACAGGGACACTAATATGTTTTTGTCATGTTTGAAATTCAATTTTATGTCTTTTAAAAGCAGACTTCAAGATGCTGTGGTGCTTTCTCTAGCTTTTGATCTCATAGTGATTGTTTATAGGCTTGGAAAAGTTGATGACTGTGGGTCTAATGGTAGGCCCTGGGGTGACAATGAGGGATAGGTATTGAATTTGAAATTCTGAGGCAGAATCTGAACTTTCTTGGAATATGGCCCAGAATTCCATTTTAAAAATCAGTAATCATAATTTTCATTTCCTTAATCTTATCTTTCATTTAAAAATAAATGTAGCACAGTGAAATAACCTTCAGCCACCTCTTAGACTGGAGAAGTTGCATTCAAACAATTACTCGAACATGTTGTTTTGTCACTGTCTAATACCGAGCAGAAACTTTAAATGCACTCATTGGAAAGATATCTTGGAACTCTGCCAAGACCCATTTCTCTACTTTTATAAGATATATATATTTTTTTATCATAAAACTAAAATACTCATTGCAGAATAATTTTAAAAGTTCAATAAGCAAAAGATAGATCACCAAAGATTCAGAGATCAATCTCTTTATTTCTTAATCTTTAAAGACTTTCGACTACTAATATCCACTGCCTTTGGCCCGGCTCTCAGAGGTGAGAGATACTGCAAATGGTAGAACAGAATTTGCAGTGGGAGGTACTGGAAGAGGAGGAGGAGGAGGAGGAAGATTCAGTTGTGGGACAACATTCCTTAATGTGTTATTACTGCCATGGCTAATTGACATTGTTTCCAATGTTAAGAACCATGTGACTTGTGTACATCACTTAATTTCTTTGGACCTCAATTTCCTTATCTGTTTAAAACACACACACACACACACACACACACACACACACACACACACACACCCCTAGGCAAAGGTATTGACGCAAGATACCCAGGTCTCCCCCCCACACTTTTTGTCTCTTGTCAGTTTATATCATGCTGCCAGTATTTCCTGTCTAGACTAATATAAATGAGTCTCCTCCCTCTCTATCCCGTTGACCCTCTCTCTACAATTCATTCATTCTCCCATCTAAGTACTAACCAGGCCTGCTTAGCTTCCAGATCAGGGGGGTATGGCCATAGACTCATTCATTCTCAACACAGAGCCAGAGTGAGCTCTTAAAGATGCAAATTCTGTTATGTCATCACCTGCTTAGAATCTTCCAGTGGGTTCCCTTTGCAATTTTAGAATGAATGTCTACTTCTTTCCATGGCTTTTGAGTTTCTATAGGATCTGGCTGCTCTTTCCTTATTTCCTACTTATCTCTCAATGTGTCAACCATTCTGGCCTTATTCTTGTCTTAAAATATGCCAAACTTGTCCCCACCTTAGGATCTGTATTTGTTTTTGTCTTAGAACATTTGGCTTCTGATCTTCCCTTGGCTTGTACCCTTATAATTTTCAGGTCTCAGGTCTCATTTCTTTTTTTTTTTTTCGCCAGGTCTCATTTTAGATACCATCTCATTAAAGAGGTATTTCCTGAACATGTCTTCCAAAGTATCTACTCAATTTTATTTTTAAAAAATTATAAAAAAATAAAAATGTATATTATATATCCAATATTTATCACTATCTGAAATGAGATTCCCTTTTTAAAAAAATAACTTTATTATTTTTGTTCCCACCATGCTCAAGACTATAAATTCCATGAGAAAAGCTTGTTTACTGAAATATCTCTAATGCCCAGAACAGTATCTGCACATAGTAGACAGTACACATGTGCTGTATAAATCTCAGATTTTAACTGTACCTTCAATAGCATGAACACTTCATATCTGTTCCTTTCCCAGATCCTAAGGATTATTAGCTCCATTATCCAACTTATCTAATAATATTAAGAAATATATGTAGGATAAATAAATTATGATAACTGCATCTTCAACTAACTATATATTTACAGTCTGCTCAGTGTATTCAGTTGGTATGACTGAGGTGATATTTCACTTAAATGTTCATTTTGTCATTTTTTTATTTATGTTCTCTATTAATATGAAGGTTTTCGATCTATCGATTACTGTATCAGAATGTCTTTGCATTATAAGTAATAGAGTCATGGAACACCCAGTTCTCAGGAACTCAAGCAAATAAGGTGTTTAATTAAATTATAAGCAAGTAACTGGAGTAAGTTGTTCGCACTTGTAACCACACATGGCTGTACTGAGGTGGAGGTGCAACGATTTCCCCGTCGGGGAACCGGGGTCTTTGTGGTCAGTGCTCTCCTACTGCACCATATCCCCATGTCATGAACTAGGGTCTTTCTTGGCCATCCTCAGCCTTGGGGTTGTCTCCTGAGGCTTGTTTCCTCATGTCTGAAAGACGGCTGTAGCAGCTCTAAGCACTATGTCCTTTCAAAATTATATTCAAGGGAAAGAAAAGCAAGAGCCAATACTAGGCAGCTCTTTTTTTTTTTCTTTTTAAGTTTTTATTTATTTATTTGACAGAGAGCAACACAGCTAGAGAGGGAACACAAGCAGGGAGAGTGAGAGAGGGAGAAGCAGGCTTCCTGCCGAGCAGGGAGCACGATGCGGGGCTGGATCCCAGGACTCTGGGATCATGACCGGAGCCAAAAGGCAGACACTTAATGACTGAGCCACCCAGGCACCCCACTAGACAGCTCTTTATTCAATATTGTTTCTGGTAGACCTCACTTGGAAATTTTTTCAGAAGTTGTCATTTTCACTTTCTTTTCCCTTTAAGTGAAGCCAAAGTATAACATTTAAATGTCAAAGGAGAATGGTAAAAATATAACTGGCTTATATAAATCATGATTTATTTCTCAGACCTGAGCTCATTACAAATATACCAATTTAAAGATTTTATTAGCAAGGAAGAGATGACAAGAGAGGCTGAATAGGCAGCTAACAGAGTTGACTGCAAACAATATAAATAATATTTTTCAATTTACTTGCTATTGATGTGAAGCTTTTTACACTGGGAATAAGTAAGCTTTTCCACAGAGCTTTCATGTGATTTATGTGGCGTTTGTAATGTCTTTCTTTCTAGTCTTTATTGTCAACAACAAAAAAAGCATTCTTTCAACATCAGAGATGAAACTCAATTAGGCATTAGTAATGACTTTATTTCTTCAGGTGGTATCTTTGAAACTCTAGGTTTAAAGTCAGGAGCTTTGTGTTCACTGTCTTACTTTGTCATTTTTCTACACAAGCAAGATGGGCCAGGGAGCACCGTACTCTCGGCTTGCTGAACATCTGCCGATCGATCTTTCTCAGTAAATCTGTTTAGTCCGGGTTTGTTCTAAAATCACTGGGAGCAGGGAGACTGACTCTGACTTAGACAGTGCTGGATGTCGCGAACACAAAAACAAACAGCACCTGGTATTTCCTGTGGTTCTTGGTTAATAATCAGGTGTAGGTTGAATACTTTGAGAACTGTGACTGGCATTTGATTATTTGTTGTTGATTAGCATTTAGGTTAGAAGGACTGGATGTATTTCAGATGTTTGTAGGTATCAAAATGGCATGCATTATGCGATTTTATGAACCATTTGTCTTGTATCTTATTTATGTTGTAGGCATCCTTTTGTGCTGAAAGCTTTCTTTGGGATGTGTTCAGAGACTTTAAAAACAGAATTTTCCCCTCCGGAACTTTTGGTTGTAAGTACTTCAATGTTTGTGACATTTGTTGTTTTCTGTTGCAACTTTTTCATCTCTTTCTGATGCATTAAGGATTATTTTAGGTTCACTTATTTGATGGGTTATGGTTAACAGTTATATCAGAGAAGAAATAAATGTAATTTCACTAAAAAAAGTTCTTAGAGTTTCAGTCACTTTCTACCCTTTTCTTATTATTTCAATTATCAGTAATTAATGAAGAAGCCATTAAATAACATATCATTTTAGATGTTGGAAAGCCTTTGAAAAATGTAAACGATAATTCTCCTGTTCTTCAGGGTCTCACACAAATCTATAGAAATTCATTACTTTATTTTTATTTATTTATTTTTTAAAGATTTTATTTATTTATTTGACAGAGAGAGAGAGATCAAGAGATCACAAATAGGCAGAGAGGCAGGCAGAGAAAGAAGGGGAAGCAGGCTCCTCAGTGAACCGAGAGCCTGATGTGGGGCTCCATCCCAGGACCCTGAGATGGTGACCTGAGCCGAAAGCAGAGGCTTAACCCCCTGAGCCACCCAGGCGCCCCAGACATTCATTACTTTAATGAAACAAAACAAATTACCTGAAAGTCACACACCAAACCTTAAGTGCTAAACAGGAAGTTTTCTTATCTTCAATAATGCATTTCGAGGTTAAAAAAAATGCCTTTCCAGGTCTAAGGCCTTAGGGTCTTGTCCTTAAAATGCATATTGGAAAGATAGAGTCCTTGTTTTTGTAGATGCTTCGCTCAAATGGCAAATGGAGATTTTCCCAAAGCATGTCATGGTTTCGTAATGAGATGCATGACTTAGCTAGATGGTCCTCTCTGTTCTCCAGATTTCTGATAGAGCTGTTTGTTCATTTTTTTTCTCCTCTGTTTCCGATAATCTTCAAATCTTTTTCATTTGTTTTACTACAAAGAGCTCTGTAATGATCACAAACTGTTGTTTCCTAAGCTTCAGAGATGAGGCTTTTTCAGGAAATTATTCTTTAAATATAAATTTCCTCTTGTATTGTTGATTCCCATTTCCATATTATGCTCAAGATCTGCCATTGTCAGTTCACTCAAGCCATACATTCCCAAGAAGTTTTGTGCCCTTCTGGTACCACCACAGCAGACAACTAGCATTCAGATTTTGGGTCTCAGCCTGTGACCCAAGCCAATGCATGTGTCATTCACCTCTTGAACAATTATTGCAGAAGACTCTTGCTTTGCATTTAATACATGTTCTCTTTAGTTTAGTATAAAGACTTGCTGCCCTTTCGTCACCACTGTTGGGGATTTGCTTTCCAGCATTTGGGCTCAAAGTACAGAGATGCTCATTTCTGAGAATCTAGTATCTACATGTTAGATCATTAAAATTTCCTATACAAAAAGCTTATATTGACAAAGGTAAATAAACACTGTCATATTTTATTCTTATGAATTAGTCCATCAACACTTGCTGGTTCAAGGGCACTTTTTTTCCTTTGAAATTAGGAAACGTAATATTGCCACATTGATGTCTCCCTCTTCAGCTAATTGTAATGGTCTCTGCATTAGACTGATTTTGACTGACTGCTATCACAATGTCTGCCAAGTGAAAACTATTTTTTTGTGAAGAATCATTTAGTTGTTTTTCCCAAATGGCATAATTCCTTTCTTAGTGATGTATTTGGTTCTCCTCACCAGGATTTTATTGTTTTTTAATTCTTCCAAGGTTTATTTGTTCATCATCTTTTTTTGAAAAACAAAAGAAGTTATTTAAATCTTCATGTTATAGCATTCTGATAACATTGCTATTTTTCTTACTTTTTTCCTTTATTAATATAAATGAGTTTACATTTGCCTAGAAGAAACTGCCATTTCCTTTACTTTACTTTTTCAGTGAAATCTGTGCAGAAGACTGTCCTTATATTATGTTTATGCTACTGCATGTTGCTTTTTGGGGAGCTAGTAGGCTTCACAGTCTTCTACCTAAAGGTCTGCCTTTGTGTCTGAAGCAGTCATACCCCCTCCATTTTTAGCTTGGCTAAATCTGAAGGAGCAATTGAAATAAAAATCATTCTTCAGGTTGGCCCTAGTTCGTCTAGGGTAGGCTTAGAATAGGATGCATTTTATCAAATGCTATACCTTAGCACAATGTCACCTCTATTATCTGTGATTTGACAAAGTAGTAGGATTTCTAAAGACAAAAGTTTTATTTTTCAAAATCTAAAAAATTAGAAACTTTCTCCACAGAAGTTCTTTTCATCAGTGCATCAGGTATTACATGATTTTAAGTAAAAACATTCAAAATTCTTTTACTGTGTAACTTTTTACAATGACTCTCTTATTTAAAATATAAAAAAATGGATAAAAATTATGAATATGTTTTATTAGCAGGTTAAGCAGGATCTCTAGGCAAATCTTAATTACTCATATTAAAGCACTTAAAGGTGGAATAGTGAATGATCTAAAATGATTTTTATCTCACCTTTATAAAAGATATTTATTCTGAAAGCTAGACATGTCTCAAGATTTAAAAATCCAATTCAGAAAGTCAAGCCAATTTGTAAATACCTGAATTAGGTAAAGAAGGAAGGTTGTTTAGATTTCCCCAAACTTTGGGAAGTTTGGGGAGTGAGTCCTTCTCATGCTGCTCCATTATTTGGTATAATTAGCTCCAGGATGGGTATAGAACATGACTTTTTAGATCAATTGACTTTTCCCATATCTTACATAGAATATAGGAGGTTAAGAGTTGGAGCTTGGAAGAGGTCTTATGAATGCAAAATAAACAGAATTAAGATGTTAACAGAATTGTGATTAGGCAGATTATGTGTTGTCAATTATGAGTCGCCATATTTCCACTAAGAAAGTACTTATATGGAATTGTTGCTGTCAAAAAGAAAAAAAAGCCAAATTTGCTTTGGATAACATGAAATGAACACAATTGAAAGTGTCAAAGTATCTTAGAGCTTTTAGCAGATATTGTGAGAAAATAATTCTTCCACTTTATTTTGATCTTTAAAACATAAGAAAGGGAGTTATTCATTATAATTAAAAAAAATCCATTCAGTGACTGCCATTATGTTTGAAATAAAAACTATCCCTAAAACAGATCAGCGTGAACCAAAATGTATCTTTTAACACTCTTTTTAGCTAAATAGGACCTCATTTCCATAATTGAGAGCAGAGTGTTGACATTTTCAAGGTAACTTTAAGACTTGTTTCTTAGTAATATTCAAATGAGAGAGAGAGTCCCCCCCCTGGAACTAGATATAAAACCATTATCCAATGTGGATCAAGATTCAGAAAAGGAAGAGATTTCTCAACACCTAAATTATGAACAGACAGAAGGCCATGTAATGGAATGAGAATAAGTCAAACTCAGTAAATACTGTATGATTAAGTTAGATATCAATAATTGTATATGTACTGTCATGTGTGGTTCATAATCACTCGCCAATCTTTCTTTGAATCCTCACTAAATGCCTGAAAAGCTATTTTTAGAATAGTCCTTGTGTAGATCCTACTTTTGTGCATTTTTTTCCTTCTGTCTTTAGCCTCCATTCACATTTCTTCGTTTTCATGCTGTTACCAGTTCTCAAGGTCCCTTTGCAAAGACTTGATGTATTTTAGTGTGGGGCTTATCAGGAAAATCTGCTACTACTATTGTTGCCTTTCATGCTGCATTGCCCCCTCGTGCTGTCCATACCCTTACTGTGTATGGTTTTATTATGTTTTACTGTATTTGGTTGCTCTTGGTCCTCTCTCTGTATAGTCATTTATCCATTCTGATGAATCCCTTTATTTTTGGTTATTGGCTCTCCAAGGAGACCAATGTGGTCCTTAAATATGGTGACTCTATAATAAACTGTTGAGTACGTGCTGAATGAATAGGTCTTAGATCTGAAACAGAATGCAAAACCCTCTTAAGCTGTAGGAAAACATACTAGAACTCCTACTTAATTTGTGTAAACATCATTCTTCTATTTACTTCAGTGTATTTTATAATGTAAATAACAGGTTCTTGCATATTACATGTATGCATCTTCCAAATAAGGCACTAAAGGACTTACTAATTGTTGGCAAACAAATCTCTCCTGCTGCATCTCTGTCTCTTCTGGTCCTTTTGGCTCCAGGGGCCATTCTGCTTATCTGCCGTGTGCCGATCAGATCAGTCAGTACTGGGTGACACTGGTCATTCGAGCTTTCCAGCCTTTTTTTTTTTTTTAACCAGTTCTCACTGGTCTTTGCTGTGATATTTGACTCTCTAAATTAGCGAAGTCATCTTGCTAGAAAATGTCTAACTGTTCTGCTCCTATTTGATTAGGAAGGGATAGTTTCCAAATAGCATGCTTTTATTCTAAGAATAATTTTTTTGAAGACTACAAAAAGATCTTTATTCGTGATATCTTCCTGTTTTTTAAAACGCTTCACGAGGCTCCTCCCCCTCCAAGCCCTTTCTGATGCAGATTACAATAACATTTATAAAAATGAGGAAGTATCAATTATAGTTACACAGTAAGAGAAAAAAAAATCAAAATAATTTAAGATAAAATATATATTCTAAGAAAGTTATATATAGATAACACTTTTAAAAAGAAAATTTGTACCTTAAAAATGTACCAAGGGAGCTTACTCTTTAAAGTTATTTTCACATAAACGGTTTTATAAAACAAAGAATAATTTCACATAAATAACTATGCTTCTCCTGTATTTTCTTATACAGAATTTGTTTGAATTGACGTATGCCTTCACTAGGCAGTAAAGTTTTCTAGGGATCTCCTTTTAAAAGGAAATACAAAAAGTTTGGAGCCTAAGTACATTTATATAAAGCCCTAAACATTTTAAACACAACTGCAACAGAATGCCAATGCTCAATCTGCCATTATCTTGATGACTTTGAAACAGAGTGCCTGTGACCCTTTGCTTTGTAAGCTAATGCCATTAGCTAGGACATCTCTAACAGGGATCCTCTGAATTGATTAATGGCATCTCACTCAACTGGTTGTTCAATCCAAAAATACTGATGCCATCTTTAAATCCTTCTTATAACTCATATCTAATTAATTACTGAGTCTTATAAATTGTATATTCAATAATGTATTTTTCAGTTCTCTACCTTGTTTTTTATTCCAATTACCACTGCCTTAATTAAAGCTATGGCCTTTCTGATCTATAGCAATAATGCCTTAACTAGTTTCCTACAACCATTCCTCCTGTCCTTCAATACTTCCCTCTTTCAACTGTTGCTGATAATACCTTCTAAGACATGCATGTGTTTGGTCATTCCCCCATTTAAATAAATCAATGTCTGTCTCTTAATTGCCATAGGAAAACCTTCATATTTCTTGAAGCGCCACCCAATTAACTTCACAATTATTCCTTAGAAACCTGAGTTGTCCACTCCTTCTCTCCTCCATTCCAAACTGTCCACATTTCCAACAACATGTCCATTCACTGCCCCAAATTTCAGTATCTTCTTTCTTTTTCTGTTTCCTCTATTTCCCCGAACAGTCTGTCTAATGAAATTTTTAAATATTTGAATCAGATTTTAGCTTTTTTCAAAGTCTTCTTCAGACCTCTGCTTTTTGGTACTTCCATATTTCTTTTTCAGACCTGTATGCCAATATTTAATGCATTGAATAGCTAGAAAGCATGAGTCCACCCTGTAAAAGTGTAAGGTCTTTGAAGGCAAGAGTGTTGCTGTTTCAAATATCAAGTGGTCATATTCATTATAAAGTCAAGTATGATATTTTGTACCCTAAGAGCCGTTGAATAGTTATATTTCTGATATATTTTTTTAAAAAGTTTTTAATTACACTCTCTTCAACAGTGGTGTTGGGAAAACTGGACAGGTACATGCAAAAGAGTGAAACTGGACTAATTTCTTAGACCTTACACAAAATAAACTCAAAATGGATGGAAGACTTAAGTGTGAGACCTGAAACCATAAAAAGCAGAGAGCATGGGTAATCATTCTTTGGCATTGGTCATAGCAACATTTTTCTAGATATGTCTCCCAAAGCAAGGGAAACAAAAACAAAATTAAACTATTAGAACAATATCAAAATAAAAAAGCTTTTGCACAGTAAAGGAAATAATCAACAAAACCAAAAGACAACCTACTGAATGGGAGAAGATATTTGCAAATGACATATCTGATAAGGGGTTAATTTCAAAAATACAAAGTACTTAATATAGCTCAGCACCAAAAAAACCCAAAAATGAGCAGAAGACACGACCATTTTTCCAAAGAAGACAAACAAATGGTCAACAGACACATGAAAAGATGCTCAACATTTCTCACCATTAGGTAAATGCAAAAGAAAGCCACAATAAGATATCATCTCATATTTGTCAGAATGGTTAAAATAAAAAACACAAGAAACAACGGGTTTTGGCGAGGATATGGAGAAAAAGGAGCACTTGTGCACCGTTGGTGGGAATGCAAAGTGGTGTAATGACGTAAAAAGAAATAACACATGATCCAGTAACTCCACTACTGGGTACTTACCCAAAGAATGTGAAAACATTAATTCAAAAAGATATATGCACCCTTGTGTAGCCTTAATTAAAACAACCAAGAAGCAGCCCAAGTGTCCAAAGGTAGATGAAGGGATAAAGAAGGTGTGGCATAAACATACAATGAACTATTACTCAGCCATAAAAAATACAGAAATCTTGCCATTTGCAGCAACATGAGGGATCTAGAACATAAAATGCTAAGCAAAATAGGTCAGTCTGAGAAAGACAAGTGCCATATGATTTCACTTATATGTGAAGTTTAAGAAATAAAGAAAAAGAGACAAGCAAAAAACCAGACTTTTAAATATCGAGAACAAACTGGCGGTGACCAGAGGGAAGGTGGGTGGGGCGATGGGTGAAATAGGTGAAGGGGATTAAAAGTACACTTACTGTGATCAGCACTAAGAAATGTATAGAATTGCTCAATCACTATGTCAAATGTCTGAAACTAATATAACATCATACATTAATTACCATGGAATAAAAAATAAATAAAAATAATTGTTAAAAAGTACTTCACTACATTATTTACCATTCAACTGATGCTTCTTAAATCCAGAAACTTACTTCTTAATAGAGACCTAATCTATAGCTTTTAAAGGCACTTTTAGGGCACTGATATTCTGGTTACCCAACTTGATGTTTAATGCTATAGTCAGATTTATATTAAAACATTCTAGGCCTCTCAGTTTCTATAATCATATAAGACAGAAGAACATGCCTGGAATCTGGACTTCAAATCTGATGCAGTAAAACCTATATATTCTTCAAAGTTTGGGTTACCTTGATAGTTTTACTAGTACCTTAAATTTAATGAGCTTCCCATTTTAAAAAGCAGTTAAAATATTATTTAATAGGAATTTCAAATATATAATTAAGCCATAAAAAGAGTGTCACAGTTATTTCCTATTTTATGCTTTATTCTCTATTATCTATTTCTTTTAGTAGATATTTGTTGGAATTTTTATAAATATTATATTGCTCAAAATTTATATAATAATTTTAAACACTATTCTCCAAGGTTGGAAATAATATGCTTAATAGAAAAATCTTATCTACATTGTTCCATAACTTGAAAAGTTGCTTTAAGCTATACATTTATAAAAAGCAAAAAGAAAAGCAAGCTTTGAAAGAAATGAAAAAAATTATGACATTTTCCAATTAGAAAATGGAGTTGGAAATACTGCTTTTCCTGAGATGAACAATTTATTTTCAGACATGATAGACTTTTACTTTTATAAAGGTTTTTGGTCAAATTAAAAGATCAATAGATAACTGCTACCTTATATGTCAGGCTCTCAGAATTTAATTTATTTTCCTTAGCGCTATATTCTTTTGTTGGGGAAATTAGTGAAAATATCATCAATAAAGTAATATAGAGCATTTCTGCAGTGCAAATATAGTAAGGGCATAATATGTTTCACTCATATTAAACTTGTATCTCTTCTGGAGTAATTGAACCAGTGAAGTTTCAAAACAATCTAATAGAAAATGAAATAAAAGGGCACTAAATAATGGATTTGCCTCTTCTATAATAATGTGTAAGGTTAGAGAAAGAGGAGAGGATAAAGACATCTTGAACAATTTTACTGACTTACTTTTCATTGAAAGTGACTGTCAAATGAGTCAATGATGAAGATTTTGTTGGAAAAATAACAGAATAGTGTATAGTTTTATAAATTATGAGCTTTCAGATAGCTGAAGAAAGACTCTGAGATTGAAATCCTTGGAACAATAACCAGAAAGGTCAGTGGAATGAACTGGTTTGGGAGCGTTCAGAAATGCTTAAACTATTCATGAGTTAAGTTTAGATCATATAATCTACAGATGATAGTTTGATTCTGAAGATTTAGCCTTTTATTGCTTCTCACATTCCCCCCAAGTATCATTCAGAAAAAAGTTTAGGGTGTACTTATATATTTCCAGAGAATCCTATCTTGTTCATTTGTAAGTATAATCAGGTCATTCCATAACATTTTCTGTGAGGAAAAAAAAGAAGGCCTTTCATAACCATTGGTTCTTCCCTAGCACTGACTTAACTGATTCATCACTGGCCTATACAGACTCCATTTAAAGTAGATAATTATTAAGCATCAAGAATACCTCAGGCAGATGCAGATATATTGTAAAGACAATCAAGACTTGGACCTCAAGCATGATACTAAAGACCTAGTACAATGGAAGAAAGAAAACAGTCAAATATAGGAAAATTTTTGTTGTTTTGGTTTTTTTTTTGACCAGGCACTCAGATAAAGCAAATACTTCTCAATTAAATGATGATGTTAAATTTGGAAAATGACAAGTGTGAGCAGAAAATTAAGAAAACAAAAACATAATTGTTTTTATAATATTAAAAACAGCACAAGTAAACCACCTAAATTGGAAAAGGACGGGTAAACTTACAGTTGTTGTATAAGCAGCTTCTGGATCATCTTCCAGCACCCGGGAGAGACCAAAATCAGAAACTTTGCATACTAAGTTGCTGTTGACCAATATATTCCTAGCTGCTAGATCACGATGAACGTAACCCATATCAGAAAGATACTTCATTCCTGACGCAATGCCTCGGAGCATACCAACCAACTGGATGACTGTGAAATGGCCATCATGTTTCTGAAAGAGAATTACAATTGTTTACATTGATTTGTTTTAATGTAGCATGTGTGAATGCATACATGTATCTGTATGTGTAGCCTTAAGGAAAACCTTTGAATTTATTTTACTGGATCCAATGAATACAAGCATCAAATTTACTGACAATGAAATATAAGAATTTGTTTGACATTTAAAGGAAAGGAAAATATAGCTGGAGGTGATGAAGGATAGAAGAACCAACCAAATTAACTTCCAGAAAGACTGATTTCAAAAACTTTAAGTAACAAGAGGGACCTAAGTCAAATTAGGTAGCAGCAATGACCACCAAGAGAACAGAATTCACTTTCCATAATTGTGACCTATGTACAGGTAGACAGAAGAACAGCATAACCTAAGATTGGATAAAAGCTGTGTAATAATTTGAAATGTGAAAAATGATTACTTAGGAAAAAGAGGACTTCTTTAAATAAAGAAGAAACAAGTTTAGGGAAGCCGTAGGAAATAGAGAAAAAAAAAACCATGCAAACAGAAAGTAACTAGATTTTTCCATTCTTTCATTATATAGAGAGCGAATAGAAAGGAAGATGTTGGCACCTGCCTGAAAACAGGATTATTTCAGCTCCCAGCTGGGAAGAATAAATGAAATTGTATGAATAACAAGCCAGGCACAGCACTGGTATGCAGCAGTTGATCGCTTGATTGCTTATACTTCCCATCTTGATTTAAAAATAACATTTTTTTTTAAAGGAAAAATATTCAGTTGTCATCCATGTAAGATGTATGCACCAATAAGACCAGAAAAACAGGGGCGCCTGGGTGGCTCAGTTGGTTAAGCGAGTGCCTTTGGCTCAGGTCATGGTCCCAGAGACCCGGGATCGAGTCCCACATCGGGCTCCCTGCTCAGCGGGAAGCCTGCTTCTCCCTCTCTCACTCCCCCTGCTTGTGTTCCCTCTCTGTTGTGTTTCTCTCTGTCAAATAAATAAACAAAATCTTAAAAAAAAAAAAAAAGACCAACAGTACCTAAAAATTAGAGAAAAATAAAATAAAAATATTTTAAGTTTGAAAAATAATGTATATTGTTCTACATAGTTATTTGGGATAGTTGCCCTCAAAGGAGTTATAGAGAAACACGAAAGATTCTCAAGTTGGTTTTATGCACTAGGTAACAATTATTCATGAACTCTATTAAAATGAATATCTAGCAAAAGATTATAGAGCTATATTACCTTATACACTGTGGTAGATGCATAAATAAGAGTTACCTTAAAATTTGCAAAGTTATAGCAGTTTTCATGGATATCTGATTTAAACCTATAGTGTGGGTTAAATACAGGGGTGATCTGACTGTATCACAGTGACACAATATCCTATACAATGACGATTCACTGGTCAGTTAAATGAATAAACTTATACTACAAATAAAATAAACTTTGTCTTTTTATCAACTTATCTCCCTGGTAGTTCTCTGATAATATCTCAATTCAAGTGCAGAGTAAGGAAAAGAACACTCTCTTAAAACAAACATTCTATAGCAAGAGTATCCATTTAAAAAGGCTCTTCTGTATAATTAATGTATAAAAGATAACCTAGCAAAGAAAATCTTTGGTGTTATTAGCTCTTTATGTTTCCAATCCTTCTTTCTAGACAGTGAACTGTGAGATGAAGTCGGCCTCTTCTATCATGTACCCTACCTACCTCTCCTCTATTAGGACTCTCAAAGCCTTTTGAGTAGAATTCAAAGCATAAATTCTTTTGGCCCAGAAAGGATTACACTAAATTTAAAGAGGTGGCTTTTTCACTTATTAGAAATAAAGCTGCCTGGTATCACAGCTCTCATCAAGGCAGAATTTCTGCATGGTAGGAAATGTTAACGGACCATCTGAAAACTAAGGAATGCCTCGATTTTCTTATCTGTACAATAAGAATAGAATAATCTAACTCAGGTGCAGTGAATATCACATACAAAACACATAGCATAGCCCCTGACTTATTTTAATAATAGCTATTATTTAATAAAAACTTGTTGTACTACAAGTACATGTAGTTTATGTAATTTTAATATGAGTCAGAGGATTCTCCTCTCACTTTCCTGAAAAATCAGTTGAGCAACATAAACTCCTACATCATAAAAAGAAATCATTATTTAATTCCAGCTTGAAATTTAATTTCCTGTCTATTCTGAGAGTGACACAAAGCACCAACTTTTTCTATTTCTTTTTTTTTTTAAATTTAAGACTACTTTTTTAGAGCACTGCTAGGTTCATAGCAAAATTAAGAGGAAAGTATAGCGATTTCCCATATACCCTCTGCCCCCACACCTACATAGCCTCCCCCATTATCATTCCCTCACCAGGGAACAATATTCATCAAAATCTACGTGCTATGGGTTTGAACAAATTTGTAATGATATAAACCCTTGTTAATGCCATAAAGAGTATTTTCACTGTCTTGAAAATCCTCTAGCTTCACTTATTCATCCCCATCTCCCCAAACCTTGGCTACCACTGATCTTTTTACTTTCTTCATAGTTTTGCTTTTTCCAGAAAGTCATATAGTGGAATCATACAGTAGGTAGCCTCTTCAGATTGGTTTCTTTCATTTCATAATATGCACCTAAGATTCCTCCATGTTTTTCATGGCTTGATGGCTCCATTCTTTTTAGTGCTGAATAAAATTCCTTTATTGGCATGCACAACAGTTTTATTTATCCATTCATCCACTGAAGGACATCTTGGTTGCTTCCAATTTTGGCAATTATAAATAAATAATTATAAATGTTTACAGCATGTTTATAGCTGCAGACTTTTACGTGGATATATGTTTTCAGCTTTTGGTAAGTACCAGGGAGGGTGATAGCTGGATCATATTGTAAGAGGATGTTTAGTTTTGTAAGAAACCCCCAAACTGTCTTCCAAAGTGGCTGTACCATTTTGTGTTCCTACCATCAATGAAAGAGAATTCCTGTTGCTTCATATCCTCAACATCATTTAGTGTCCTCAGTGTTACCAGTTTTGTCCATTCGAATAGGTAGTATCTCGTTACTTTAATTTGCATTTTCCTGATGACATACAGTATGAGGCACCCTTTCATGTGCTTATTTGCCATCTGTACATCTTTTGTGGCGTGCCTGCTAAGGCCATTGGCCCATTTTTTAAAAATTGGCTTGTTTTCTTCTTTGTATATTTTAGGTAAGTCCTTTATCAGATGTGTCTTTGACAAACATTTTCTCCCAGACTAAGGCTTGTCTTCTCATTTTCTCAACATTGTCTTTTGCAGAGCACAAGTTTTCAATTTTAATATAGTCCAGCTTATCAGTTTTTTTCCCTTGGATTGTATATTTGTAGTTATACTTAAAAAATCTTTGCCATATCCAATGTCATCTATGTTTTTCTCCTGTTATATTCTCCTGTTATAGGAGTTTTATAATTTTGTGTTTTACATTTAGGCTTGTGATCCATTTTGACTTAATTTTTATAAGGGATGTAATGTTGTGTGTCTGGTCTTTGTTTGTTTTTAACTTTTGCATGTGGATATCCAGTTTTTCCAGCACCATTTGCTGAAAACACAATTGTTGCTTTATGGTATTGCCTTTGCTCTTTTGTCAAAGACCAGTTGACTATGTTTATTACAGATTCTCTACTCTGCTCCACTGACCTGTTTGTCCATTCTTTCACCCATAATATACTGTCTAAATTCCTGTTTATGTCTTGAAGTTGGATAGTATCAGTCCTCCAGCTCTGTTCTTTTTCAATACTGTGTTTGCCATTATAGGTCTTTTGCTTCTACATATAAACTTTAGAATCAGTTTGTTGACATACACAAAATAACTTACTAGAATTTTGATTGGGATTGCATTGAAAATATATATCAAGTTGGAAAGAACTGACATTTTAATAATACTGAGTTTCCTTAATTATGAACATGACTATATCTCCTTTTATTTAGTTCTTTCATTTTGCTTATTAGAGTTTAGGTTTTCCTTATATAGATCTTGTACATATTTTATTAGATTTATACCTAAGTATTTCATATTTGGAGCTGCTAATACAAATGGTATTGTGTTTTTAATTTCAAATTCCACTAGCACATTGCTGATATGTGGAAAAGCTACTGACATATATTGCATATTAACCTTGTCTTCTGCAACCCTACTATAATTGCTGAGTAGTCTAGTCTCATTGTTTTGGTCAGTTCTTTCAGATTTTCGACATGGATACTATGTTATCTGTGAACAAGGGCAGCGTTATTTTTTCCTTCTTAATTGGTATACGTTCCCTCCTTCCCTGTCTTATTGTATTAGCTAGTACTTCCAGTATGATAGTGAAAAGGAGTTGTGAGAGTCAATCTTTGCCTTGTTTCTGATCTTGATGAGATACCGTTAACTTTCTTACCATTAAGTAAAATAGCTGCAGGCTTTTTGTAGCTAGTCTTGATGAAGTTTAAGAATTTCCCTTCTAGGGCGCCTGGGTGGCTCAGTGGGTTAAAGCCTCTGCCTTTGGCTCAGGTCATGATCTCAGGGTCCTGGGATTGAGGCCCACATTGGGCTCTCTGCTCAGCAGGGAGCCTGCTTCCTCCTCTCTCTCTGCCTGCCTCTGCCTACTTGTGATCTCTCTCTGTTAAGTAAATAAATAAAATCTTAAAAAAAAGAAAAAAGAATTTCCCTTCTATTTCTAGTTTACTGAAGGTTTTTTTAATCAAAAATTGGTATCCAATTTTGTCAAATATATTTCTTTTCATCTATTTATATGATGTGATTTTTCTTTTTTAGTCATTTGATGTGATAGATGACATTAATTCACTTTTGAAAGTTGAACTGTTCTTGCATACCAGGGTAAATCTCACTTGGTTGTAGGGTGTAATTCTTTTATATAATGCTGGATTAAATTTGCTAATATTTTAAAAAATATTTTATTTATTTATTTGACAGAGAGAGAGATGACAAGTAGGCAGAGAGGCAGGCAGAGAGAGGAGGAAGCAGGCTCCCCGTTGAGCAGAGAGCTTGATGGGGCCTCTGTCCCAGGACCCTGAGATCATGACCTGAGGGGAAAGCAGAGGCTTTAACCCACTGAGCCACCCAGGCGCCCAAATTTACTAATATTTTGTTCCAAGTTATTTTTTAACAGGCTTATGAAGGTATGAGTCACATACCATACAATTTATACTTTTAAAATATACAAATTTATCATTTTTAGTGTATTCAAAGAGTTGGTATAACAATCACCATAATCTCCTTTAAAACTTTTTCATGATCCCCCTAAGAAACTTTGTACTCCCTGGCAGTCATTCCCCCAACTAACTACTAATTGACTTTCCATAGTTTTGCCTCTTTTGGTTATTTTATTTAAATGTAACCACAAAGTATATGTTCTTTTGTGACTGTATTCTTTCACTTAATATAATGTTTCAAGGCTCGTTCAGTGTATTTTATTATTTTTACTGATGTATAATATTTATTCACTTTATTTATCCATCTATCAGTTGATATATATTAGAGTCACTTCTAATTTTTGGCTATCATGCAATATATATATTTTGTTATATAGATTCCCCCCCTTTTTTAAAGTTGTACTCTTTTAGCAAATATCAATTCTACAATGCAGTGTTATCAATGATAGTCACCATGTATTCATCTTATAACAGAACGTTTGCATCCTTTTATAAACCCCTCTATTTCTCTTACTTCCCCCACCCTTGGTAACCACTTTCATATTCTCTGTGAGTCCACCCTTTTTTTTATTTTCTTTTTTGGTTTCCACATATAAATGATACCATGCAATATCTATCTTTCTCTGTCTGACTTATTTCACTTAGCATAATGTCCTCCAGGTTTATCCATGTTCTGATAAATGGCAGGAGTTCCTTTTATTTAAAGGCTGATTAATATTCCATTATATATTTTCCAGGTTTTCTTAATTCACTCATCCATTGACAGACACTTAGTTTATTTCCATATCTTTGCTGTTATGAATACTGCTGCAATGAACTTGGGAGTATAGATACCTCTTTGAGATAATGGTTTAATTTCCTTTGGATATATACCAAAACCGGGATTGCTGGGTCATATGATAGCTCTATTTCTAATTTCTTGAGAATCCTCTGTACTTTCATATCTGCTGCACCAATTTATATTCTTGCCAAGAATGTAAAAGGATTCACCTTTCTTCACATCCTTGCCAGTGTTTTTATTCTCATCTTCCTGTTAATAGCCATCCTCACAGGTGTGAGGTAATATCTTATTGTGGTTTTGATTTGCATTTCCTTGATGATTAGTGATGTTACCCATCCTTTCATTTACCTGTTGAGCCATTTGTGTGTCTTCTTTGATAAAATGTCCTTTTCGTATTTAAATTTTTTTCTTTAAACTGTTGAGTTATAGGAGTTCCTTGTATACTTTGAATATGAATTCTTTATTGAATATATGATTGACAAATGTTTTCTCTCATTCCATAGATTACCTTTTCAACTACCTTTTCATTTTGTTGATGGTTCCTTTGTTGTGCAGAAGCTTTTAAGTTTGATGTAGTCTTATTTATTTATTTATTTATTTATTTATTTATTTATTTATTTTAAAGATTTTATTTATTTATTTGACAGAGAGAGATATCACAAATAGGCAGAGAAGCAGGCAGGGAAATAGGGGGAAGCAGGCTCCTTGCTGAGCAGAGAGCCTAATGTCGGACTTGATCCCAGAATCCTGAGATCATGATCTGAGCTGAAGGCAGAGGCTTTAACCCACTGAGCCACCCAGGCGCCCCATCCATTTATTTATTTTTACTTTTGATGTCTTTGTTTTTGGTGTCAATTAAAAAAATCATTGCCAAGCCAAAGTCAAGGAGTTTACCCTCTGTTTTCTTCTAAGAATTTTATAGTTCAGGTTTTATGTTCAAGTCTTTAATCCATTTTAACTTTTGTATATGGTGTAAGATAGGAGTTCAGTTTCATTCTTCTGAATGTGGCTGCACACTTTTCCTAGCATTATTTTTTGAGGAGACTATCATTTCCCATTGTATATTCTTGACTCTTCTTGCATAAGTTAATTGATCCATGGGTTTATTTCTATGCTCTCAATTCTATTCTATTGATCTATGTGTCTGTTTTTATGCTAATACCATGGTGTTTTGATTACTATATCTTTTTAATATAGTTTGAATTAAGGAAATTTTGCACTTCCAGTTTTGCTCTTTTTCCCAAGATTATTTTGGCTATTTGGGGTCTTTTATGGTTCCATACAAATTTTAGGATTTTTTGTTCTAATATTGTGAAAAATGCTATTGGAATTTTTTTTAAGTAATTTATTTTATTTTATATTTTCAGTGTTCCAAGATTCATTGTTTATGCACCACACTCAGTGCTCCATGCAATACATGTCTTTCTTAATACCCACCACCAGGCTCACCAATCCCCCTATCTCCTCTCTTCCAAAACCCTCAGTTTGTTTCTCAGAGTCCATAGTCTCTCATGCTTTGTCTCCCTCTCTGATTTACCCCAGTTCACATTTCCTTTCCTTCTCTTTATGTCCTCCATGTTACTTCTTATGCTCCACAAGTAAGTGAAACCATATGATATTTGACTTTCTCTGCTTGGCTTATTTCACTCAGCATAATCTTCTCCAGTCCCGTCCATGTTGATACAAAAATTGGGTATTCATCCTTTCTGATGGAGGCGTAATATTCCATTGTGTATATGGACCATATCTTCTTTATCTATTTGAAGGGCAACTTGGCTCTTTCCACCGTTTGGCAATTGTGGCCATTGCGGCTATGAACATTGGGATACATATGGCCCTTCTTTTCTCTACATCTGTATCTTTGGTGTAAATATCCAGTAGTGCAATTGCAGGGGCATAGGACAGCTTTATTTTTAATTTTTTGAGGAATGTCCACACTGTTTTCCAAAGTGACTGTACCAACTTGCATTCCCACGAACAGTGTAAGAAGTTTCCCCTTTCTCCACATCCTTTCCAACACTTGTTTCCTGTCCTGTTAATTTTGGCCATTCTAACTGGTGTAAGGTGCTGTCTCAATGTGGTTTTAATTTGAATTTCCCTGATGGCTAATGATGATGAACATTTTTTCATGTGTCTGTTAGCCATTTCTATGTCTTCTATGGAGAAGTGTCTGTTCATGTCTTCTGCCCATTTTTTGATGTGATCATCACCTTTTTGGGTGTTGAGTTTGAGGAGTTCTTTATAGACCTTGGATACCAGCCCTTTGTCTGTAGTGTCATTTGTGAACATCATCTCCCACTCTGTGGGTTTCCTCTTTGTTTTGTTAATTGTTTCCTTTGTTGTGCAGAAGCTATTAGAAATTTGATAAGGATTGCACTGAATCTGTAGGTTGCTTTGGGTAGCATGGACATTTCAACGATATTACTTCTTCTAATCCATGAGTAGAGAATAATTTTCCATTATTTGTGTTGTTTTCAATTTCTTTTATCAGTGCTTTATAGTTTTTAGTGTACAAATCTTTCACCTCTTTGGGTAAATTTATTCCTAAGTATTTTATTCCTTTTCAATAAAATTATAAATGGGATTGTTTCCTTCATTTCTCTGACAGTTTGTTAGTATACAGAAATGCAACTGATTTTTGTATATTAATTTTGTATCTGCAACTTTACTGAATTTATTTATTTCCAGCAGATTTTTGGTAGAATCTTTTGAATTTTCTATATATAATATCATGTTATGTGTAAATAGCAACAGTTTTATTTCTGATTTCCTTATATAGATGTCTTTTATTCTTTTTCTTGACCAATTGTTCTAGCTAGGATTTCCAATGCTATGTTGAATAAGAGTGGCAAGAATGGACATCTTTATCTTGTTTTTGATATTAGAGGAAAAGGTTTTATTTTTTTTACCATTATATATGATGTCCACTGTGGACATATGGCCTTTATAATGTTGAGGTATGTTCCCCTCTGTCTGCAGTTTGTTGAGGATTTTTATCATAAATGGATATTGCATTTTTGTCAAATGCTTTTTCTGTATCTATTGAGATGATTATATGATTTTTATCCTTCATTTTGTTGAATCATTCTTGCATCCCGCCTGATCACACTGTATGATCCTTTTCATGCATTGTTGAATTCAAGTGGCTAATATTTTGTTGAAGATTTTTGCAACTGTGTTCATCAGCCATATTGGTATGTAGTTTTCTTTTTTAAATTAACATTTAAAAGTAATTAAATACATAATACACAAAGAATTTTTATTGAAAATAATTTGCTAAGACAAATAAAGCAAGAGTATGATTAGCTACCCCACCACTTCTGTTACCAGCAGAAGTAACCAGAATAGTAGATTTTCATTACTATTACTAGATCAGGGGGATAAAAAGGAAATGACCAAACTCCAGTGAAAACAGGTTTTCAATCAGTATTCTGACTGGCTCTCTTTAGTCTGGTTTAAAGGTATTTCTGGTACTTCTGACCAGTTTATTTTTTACTTATGATCACTAGTAGGCTAAATATTCATTCATCTGAGTGATTATATGAGTGTAGATGTTGCTAAGGAATTTAGAGCCTTTTTTTTAAAAGTGGAAAAAGATGGAATTTTATCCCAGATATTTCACAAGTCTGTGTAATCCAGTGACTTCTCAATTTCTGGACTATGTATTTCTATTGTATGGGTGAGTCAAATTAGAATTCTAGAAATCACAAAGGGAAAGGGCAGGCTGAGGAATCAATGCTTCCATTTGGCAAAAATTGTACTTTTCCTTGTAAGAAGATAAAATGCTATGAGAGAGCCATTTGTGTTTTGAAATAGCATTTCATTTCCTCAGCAAAAATTGACTAAATATAGCAAAAGTCACTTTCCATAATATATTTTCTTGAAATGTGTATATAATTGATACTGTTAATGAAAGAAAATGTACAGAAAATGCTTGTTAAACTTGTTTTTGGAGGGGCGCCTGGGTGGCTCAGTTGGTTAAGCCTTCAGCTCAGGTCATGATCCCGGAGACCTGGGATCGAGTCCCACATCGGGCTTCCTGCTCTGCGGGAAGCCTGCTTCTCCCTCTCTCACTCCCTCTGCTTGTGTTCCCTCTCTCGCTGTGTTTATCTCCGTCAAATAAATAAATAAATAAATAATCTTTTAAAAAAATATTAAACTTGTTTTTTGATCCTTTTTTCACAGACTCAATACAGGCTATCGAGTTGTCAGAAAGGATTTAATTTTTTGCCAGCAGAAGAAACGTCTGTTTGCCAAAAGAAGAACCATTTTTAGATAACCATCCATATCCAAGTTCAGGGAAGTCTAAAATTTGTCAAAACATAAATGGACCCTAAAGATAATACAGGTGTTTTTATTTGAAAGCTTTTGGGGTTAAGCTAACCTTTTTATTTAGCTCAATTAATCAACCCAACATTTATGAAGTGTCCCAGTTATGTCTTGCTGCATAACAAATTATTCCCCAAATACAGCAACTTAAACAGTAACAACTATTTGGGACACAAACATGCAACTTGGTCAGAGGTTGGCTCTGATAGTTCATGTCTCTTTAGGAGTCATCAACTGAGGCAACCCAGTGGGCCTGGATTCAGTTTCCAAGATAGCTCATTCATAAGTCTGTCAAGTTTGGGCTGGCCATTGACTGGGAGCTCAAATGAAACTATGGCTGGGAGCCCTGGGCTCTTCTTCAGGTGGACTTCTTTGTGGGATAGGTTATGTTTCCTCACAGCACGGTTCTAAGAATAAATATTCCAAAACATAGGAAACTGAAGCTACCAATTTCTTAAGCTTGATACTGGTTTAGAAACTGGTACATCACGTCAAACTATGTTCTGTAGTTTCTAGTATATAAATCTTGCATTTCTTTTACTAAATGTAATTATTATTGTTTTTTGATGTGGGCACATGTTTATATGCAGTAGATTCATAATTTTTACCAAATTCTCAAATAGGTCTCTGACTTTAAAAAAAGCCAAAAAGCCATTAATCTAGGCAATAGCTCCTCTTATACAGGGGCTCCTCCAGTAGCTCAACAGCTCCTCCAGTTTACAGGGAGGAGACTGAGTCCCAGTAAAGTTATACAATTTATCCAAGGTAAGTAAATGAGAGAGTTGGACTTAGAATGCAAGTAGGATGACTTTTGAGTGGTCACCAAGTATTTGTCAAATTACTACTTCAGATCCAGCTTTATATGGGGAGGAGCATCTGTTAACTGTATATTTTGTTCTTTTTTTTTTTTAAGATTTTATTTATTTGACAGAGAGAAACACAGCCAGAGAGGGAACACAAGCAGGGGGAGTGAGAGGGAGAAGCAGGCTTCCCGCTGAGCAGGGAGCCCGATGTGGGACTCAATCCCGGGTCTCCAGGATCATGACCTGAGCCAAAGGCAGTCGCTTAACCAACAGCCACCCAGGTGCCCCTGTATATTTTGTTCTAATTATTAACCTGAGCTTAGACATTGAGTCTCCTAAAATGGGGCTTGACTGTTGAACACATCAACTGCTCTTGCTTCTAACTGAGCTCTTATACCAAACCAAACCAAACCAAACCAAAATAAAAGCAAAGACAAATAACAACCAACAACAAAATATATTTTCTGATTATAGAAGTAATGTGAATTCCTTGTGAAAATTTTGGAATATAATAGAAAATTATAAAAAAGAGATAAATTCATTCATATATAAGACCCATCATTTGATAGTCTAATTTTTTGTTATTGAAATTAATCTCATATTATTTAGTATATTGTGAAAATAACATATTATTAAAGACTATAAAATGTTATTTATGAAGATAATATAGTTTCTAATATATAAATGTACCATATTCCTGTATTATAAGTTTAATTTATTTTCAAATTTTTATTGTTAATAAAACTTCAGTAAACATCCACATGTATCCATCCTTGCATGAGGATAAATTGCAGAAGAATTTATACATCAAAGACAAACATTATTAAAATTCTTGATGATGGCTTCCCAATTGCTTTTTAGAAAAAAATGTTATTATGCTAATACCCAGAGCAGATCTCACCACTCCCTTGCTACTATTCATTAATAGCAAGAAGAATTTTGTATCATGTACTAAAAAAATGCTATTTATTGTATTTTATTAATTTTTATTATCCATGTTGTTGCCAATGGCAAGATTTCATTCTTTTTTATGGCTGAGTAATATTCCATGATATATGCATAGCACATGTTCTTTATCCATTCATCAATCAGTGGACACATGGGTTACTTCCATAATTTGGCTATTGTAGATAACGCAACTGTAAACAATTGGGTGCATTTCTCCCTTTGAATTAGTATTTTTGTATATTTTGGGTAAATACTTAGAAGCATGATTGCTAGATCATAGGGTGGTAATATTTTAACTTTTTGAGGACCCTCCACACTGTTTTCAAGAGTATACCGGTTTGCATTCCAACCAACAGTGCAAGAGAGGTCCCTTTTCTCCGTGTCCTTGCCAACACCTGTTTTCTTGTGTTGTTGATTTTACATTCTTAGAGGTGTGAAGTGAGAGCTCATGTAGTTTTCTTGTAGCATCTTTGTCTGGTTTTGTTATCAGAGTAATACTGGTCTTATAAAATGAGTTTAGGAATATTTCCTCCTTTTATATTTCATGCAAAATTATTTCAAAATTATTTTAACTCTTCTTATTACCAATGTTTGGAAAGACAAATTAAATTGCTTTCATACCGCATCACAGCAATCACAGTTCCAAGAACAGTACGTGGTCTCATTAAAAATGAGATTTGGTGTTTGAAAAGAAGATAAATCACTTTCTCCATGTTCTGCCATGATGCTGTACAATGTAGAATATGTATTTTTAATTCCCATGGCCAACACTTTCAGAGATCCATGAGGTCAAAACCATTTTTACAGTAGCACTAAGACATACATCTACCTTTTTTTCCCTTCACTATGTTGATATTTTCTTTTCTTCACTATGTATCAATGATACAAAACTCTGGTGGGTAAAATTATGGGAACCTTAGCACCAAACCAAACTACTAGTATCCTCTATCATCTTCTCTGCCACATGAACTAAAGAAAATAAGAGGACAATTTTGCATAAGAATGAGAATGTATTTGACAAAGCAGTACAACTTATTAATTTTGCTAAATGTTGGTCCTGGATGACACATGCTTAGGATCAACGTCTGGGTGAGGGGGATAGAAAAAAGAAGGACAGGCAACAGGAGAACTTAAAACGCAGTGCATTCACAACAAAGGCCTCCACATACTCCATGGAATGTCCCAGATCTGGGATAACTCTTCAACGTTGGTTCAAATTGAGGAAAAGGAGCTGGGTCCTTATTACTGCCCCATCAATTAGTCATTGGTTGCAAGCCGTTTCTGTAAAAGTGCCATCATCTTGGGTATGACGGCTTTCTCACCATGATCTTGGGTATGACGGCTTTCTCTAGCCAAGGCCATTTCCTACAGAGAGACTCAGCTAAGGATTATGAGGGGACCAAACTCTCTCTAGAACTTATAGTAATAAGGGAGATGATGCTGATGCTTCTTCCCTGTGAAGTTTCTTCATGTGTATCTCCTTTCAGATTCTGCTTCCCTGGGTGCCCAACCTGTGACGATTTCTCTCTCTCTCTCCCTCAATTGTTCATAAAATGTGCACTCAGTGAAAGAGAAGTGCCAACCATAGTTTTATATTTTATAACCTTTTAGGAAAACATACCGCTATTGTTATCACATTATTATAGGAGGGGAAAATGTTAATATTCCTTAAACACTACAAACCAGTTAGAGTTATAAGCTTTTTATTATCATCTTATTCATTGTTTGTAACAACTCTGTGATAAAAGTGTAGTTATTATCTCTATCTTATAGATGGTGAAACTGAAGGACAAGTATATTGAATAACCTATTAATGGTGCAGTCAGGATTTGAATCCAGGCAGTCTAATTCGCAAGCCTGTATTATTTTTAATTGGAGTTGTTTAGAAAAGAGCTGACCCAAAATTTGCCATAATGACCCACTCTGGCCTAGTTTGGGCAGCATAATCTGGCTTAATAAAGCAAGGTGTTGGGGCGCCTGGGTGACTCAGTTGGTTAAGCGACTGCCTTCCGCTCAGGTCATGATCCTGGAGACCAGGGATCGAGCCCCACATCGGGCTCCCTGCTTGGCGGGAGGTCTGCTTCTCCCTCTCTCACTCCCCCTGCTTGTCTTCCCTCTCTCGCTGTATTTCTCTCTGTCAAATAAATAAATAAAATCTTTAAAAAATAAATAAATAAAGCAAGGTGTAAGAGCTCTGAGACCAATAAACCAAAACCAAACAAGAACACTTCAGATAAACCAACAAATGAGAATGTATTTATCTATGTCGCTGAGTGGAATAGTCCCATTTATTTCCACATGAGGTATGGCACAAATCTCTTTCTCAACAAATGATGCAACTTTCTCCTTTACACAAAATCTATATTCCTTTTTCTAGTCCTTGTCAACATAGCCTCCTCAAGTATAGTTTAAGACATACTGTTTATCCTGAATATGGTGGATGGTTAATAAATGGTGCCTGGGTTAAACAACCTTTGATTCCATCTTGTAGTGCACTGGTTTTTGTTGCTATATTATTCCTATGGTCTTGTATAAAAACAAAGGCTGTTTTCTTAAGATAGGACATAGGTTCTCTTTCTTTCATGTAGCAGTTCTATCACAGCATCCACTATGCTGTCATGCCTTGTGTCAGCACTCGATAAATATTAATTCAAACTGAATTGAATTGTTTATGAGGGGAGGAGAAAAATGTGAGAGCACTGAGATTTAATATCTTTGGGCTTCCTACTAGAGATTAATCAAAAAGAAACTATGAATTATTGTATGACACATGTTTTTTCCCCCCCAGGAAGGCAGATTCAAATGAAAGAGAGCGAATGTGGCATATTTACACACTGCGTCTCAGAGTTTAGTAGCTAGAATTCAGTTTGTCTTCATCCTTCTTTTTCCTTGCTCTCTCAGCCTGATTGCTGAGAAACATGGAGCTTAACCTCTACGTGCCAGAGAGGGTGGGCCCCACTGGAAGACGGATTCTGAAAGCTATACATAATAATGCCTGCTACTTCCAAAAACTGCAGAGGGTCGCCAGCCTCTCAGACGCTGGAGCAAGACACCCACCAGATCTGAGCAGTCACTGGCACCTCCCGCTCTCTTCACAATGCAAGTAATGAAAACTCTTGATGTTTTCCAAGGCCCTCCTCATAGGTGGTGCTACATGAACACTTTAAGCCTCTCAGAGTCCAATCCTCTTTAGGTTGAGCTCAAGTACTTAGTCTGCACTGAGGACAAATACAGGATTCAAATGCTATGCTGTCCTGATGTCATCACACTATTATTTGTTTTAAATAAATATATTCAAATTCTATGAAGACATAAGTATCAGCATATCATCCCTTTCCTTAAAACCTCTTGATGACTTCACTCAATACAAAGACATGACCTTTGTTTCTATCTCTAGTCTCAAGTAACTTATTCTGATTCATTTTGTTGTGTGTGTTTAATTGACTTCTACAACATGTTATTTCATGCCTGATATGCTGTGCTTATGTAGTTCCCTCTTCCCGAAATGCCCGTCTGGCCTTTGGTCACTTGAACTTTTCATGAGACATATTATGTCTTCTAAGAGGTTCTGGCTGAATCTCTAAGTTCATTCTTTCAAATAGTACTTACTGAGCATCTACTGTGGGTCAGTTGTTGCTCTAACTGCTGGTGTCATAGTGGGAAGCAAATGAGAAAAGGGACTGTTGCAGTTGCACCAAACATTTAACTAGAGGCACAGAGACAGAAAATAAATAGGCAAGAAATAAGTTAGATACTTTTAAATAATGAAGAACTATTAAATATGCAAATTGGAGTGCTATGAAAGAAGATGATATGATGGAGGCTGTGAGTAGCTCCTGGCAGGTACAAATGGCTTCAGTCAAGAATGAGTTTGGCATGCTTGATGAATAAAAGCCAGTGAGGCTGGAACTTGCTGAGTATGAAGGAGAAGGGAGGTAGGCACAGATATAATCAGGTAGAGTATTATCATAAGCTCTGGCAAATAGTCTGAAATCTATTCTAAAAGTAATGACAAGTTAGAGAAGAATTTTAATTGGAGAGTGATGTGCTCTGACTTCCATACGAAAATGTTAGCAGGGAGATTAACTTGGAAGCTATTAAAGTAACACAGGAGAAAGAAACTGGTGGCTTGAATCACATTTGAGACCTATTTTCAAAGTACAGCTAGCAGTACCTTCAATAGATTGGAAGGAATTTAGGACTGGCCAGGAAATTGGAGGAATAAATTTGGACCAAGTTTCCTTCTTTACTATTATCAAAGCATCCTGTCTACACCAACACTGGCTAAAGCCGTATGTGTTATGTGTCTGTCTCTCCCCCTGGCTTGAATATACTCTCATCTAGGGTAACAGTCTTGGTCATCTTTGAAGTCTCAGGGCCTAGCATCATGCCTGGCACATGACAGACATTGAAGAGAGATTCACAGGATTGAACTGAACTGAACTTCAGGCTTTTACTCAGTAGGATATTTTCTTGAGGGATTTTTCATGGAAAGTTAGACTTACTACAAGAGATTCTCTGAGAACATAATGAGTAAATGAGAGTATTGACTACACTTGCAACCATCTTTACTTCTGAGGATAAGACTCTGGTTTGACTCTGATTATGACCATCAGACTCTTACATTTTCACTAAAGAGTGAGGAAAAAGAGGATAAATGTGGTGTACAGATTTCTACATAATTTTTTTTTGTAGATGTTCACTGGAGAACAGTGGTGTTGATCCCATCAACAGAATAGCTTAATAAACTATCAAAGATCTGTGGACCACAATATAAATTATTGTCCTAAAATTTTGTTGTTGAAAGTGTGCTATATTCCTTTGTGTAGAGTAAATAATTGTCGTGATTTAGTGTCCTGAAATACATATGAGTGTTAAACAATATTACAGCTGATAGATTATAAGCTGTTACACAGAGTAGAATTAATAAAAATTGCACATCATCATTTAGCAAACATTTACAGAGAATACATTCACTATGCAGTGTCTTGGTTACCTTCAGTAAATAAATCAACTTCAAAGATTCCTCACAAATCTGACATAATAAACACTATTGGATAATGACAATTTATGACCTAAAATGAGGTAATGAAACTTTGATTCATATGCATATCAAAACCATGAGTTATAAGAAATGGCACCAGCCTTTCAAAACAGAATAACACAAAGAGAAGGGTTAGGTGAAGCCTTGTAAAATGATTACTTCTAAAATACTGACTTGAGCTATAAAATGGCAATGCAAAAAATGTATCTTGCTAAGTGGTTTACAAAAGATTGAGATATATAAATGGTGGACTTTGTAAGATTCTAGTCCCCCTCCTTACAGGGTTGCCAGAGGCTGGGGCAGGAGGATGTGGGGAGCTACTAATCAACAGGCATAAAGTTCCAGTTGGGCAAGATGAATAAGCTCTCTAGATCTGCTGTATAACACTGTACCTACAGCCAACAATTCTGTTTGTACACTTAACAATTTGCTAAGAGAGTAGATCTCATGTTGTGTTACTTGCAGAATAAAATTTAAAAGAAAATCATATTCGGTTTTATAAATCTGGAGGAATTAAAATATTAAAAGCTATCATCTGAATCACAGATGATAGTATGAGTTAGTTTCACCTTATATCCAGCTAAGATCTGTGGTGATGAGAGAATGAGAGCTTAGATTAGGGCGTGGCAGGGTGGGGTGGGGGTGGAGGCGATCCAAGTTATAGCTGATTCTATGAGATGGAAGAAGACCTAGCCTGTGGATAAGAGGAGATAGGGTTTATGGTACCACATGGGATTTAAAACAGTAAAAGTTGAACATTTGAGGACTGAGGAAGAGGACATGAAGAAAGGTATGGATGCCACAGAAAAAAGGCCTTTAAAAATTTTTGCCCAAGGCAAGTTATGTAGAAGGGAGGAAAACACTCTATTTTTGAAGGAAAATCCTGGCCCCCTTCCTTGTTGGAAGTTACATCTTTAGCTGTTGTCTCAGTTAAAGAGGCTTTTATGGATCTGCCTAGGGACTTAAGCAATATCTTGAAAATATTTACCGGAAAATGCATTTGAGTTTTCAACAATTGATTTATAAGTGACTTTGCAGAAAACAGGCCATAGAGGGTTACTTCTATAACTTAAGTTTAAAGTTAACACTCATGTTTTTATGTTTCTAAATCAGAAAGTTGACTATGCTGTGACTTTTAAAAATGCTCCTGAATTTGAAAAAGAAATGGCTAAGGTTATTTATAGATTTGAAAAGACTAAGCATTTTTGTTTTAAAATAACCACCGAACGAAGAAGAGTCAATATCTCCTTTTTACCGAAGTCTTGGCCCTTGGGGCCTCCCCCATTGAAAATCTTTTTATAATTTCCTGTAGAATATTTACTAAATCCTTTAAGGGTTTTTCTTTTGTAGTCATTGTGGATTTGCACTTAAGCTAGGCAAAATTATATTTTTAGTTATCAAAGGGGGAGGCCACCAATAACAGAATGTGAATTTTCAATCATAAGGAAACGAAAAATGTCATTTCTAATATCCTAAAAAATCTAGGAAGAAAAGTAGATATGGATTTGTGAAACATGTTGGTTGTATTTCAGAATTACATTTTAAGAGCTTAAAGTGAGTCTGAATGTAATATAATTTTAGTTTACAAAGCTTACAACTGAATCTGATTTTTCTTTCTTCCTTTTTTCTTTTTTTTTTTTTTTTTGCTTAGGTTTAAATGAATGCAATCTATACTAGCTACTGTGTGCTTCACTTAAGTAAAGCTAAGAAAAGATAATTTTTTTTGTTTGACATCCGGGGAAGGGTCTCACAAAGTCTTGATTGAGCATCATTACAGAGCATCAAAATTACCCAGGGAAGTTTTTGCAAAATATAGCTGCTTGAGTCTGCATCTATATTTTACAAAATTTCTTTAGATTCTGATTTGCAGGCATTGTTGGGAACTGCAAGGTTCGAGTCTAATATTCAGTTCTGTAAATCTAAAATTCAGTTCAAAATCTCCTACATGGTCCAAATGGGAAATAGGATTGACCATAGTGGTGTTCAGTAATATGCATGGAATATCTCTATACATCACTCTAATGATGGATTACATACCAATTAAAATCAATATAAAAACCTGTATGCAAAAGAAGAATTAATAAGGAATATTATAGTACAATTTCATGGTGCCAGGTATTCTAAATGCAACAATACATTCACAATATTATAATGTTAAAAGAGATAAAATCAGGCTTTTGGAAAGTTGATGCTTCTAATTTAAAAATAAAAAGTTCAGCCAGCCATATGCATGATTCCAAGTACAGCCTGCTTTCATATATTTGGATGTTTACTGTCATATTATTTTTAGAATAATATTTGGCATTAAGCTGGCACAGGCATGGTAAGTAATAACATTTGTCTACATGAAGTTTTATATATTTTTTCTGAAAAAAGTAATTAAGGGGATTAATTCAACTATAACTTTTATGGTTTTAAAAAAAGGTATTGGTAGGTAAATGTGACTTCATTTTTTTCCACTATTGAATATTAAATGAATGCAGTGTAGATTAATTTTACTCTCATACCCTAGTACAAATATAATTCCACACAACACAATTTACAAGGAAAGTGTGCTAATAAAATACAGCTCTCATTATTAATATATAACTAGCATAAGGTAAAATGCCATCTTTACTAGATTTATAATTTGACTACATAAATATTTAAAAGATCCCTTTAATTTTTTAAATTAATATTTGCTTTGAATTCATTCAAGGAAACTCTTCAAATGATTCACATTGCTTTTGAAAGGCTGATATGCTCTGATATGTATTATTTAAATACTCATATTCTTGACGTATATCTAGATTTCTTAAATGGTGAAAATTAAAACTATTTTTAGCCACTAGGAAAAAAACAGACCAGGAAGTAACAGAAAAACAATTTTAAAACTCTTACTGACATCTTCTGATATATATTATAATAATAAATAATATTATGGAGAATTTACTATGTGCCTAAACACATATTCTAGGAGTTCAGGTCTATTAGTCACTTAATACTATATAAAACTCACTGTGGGAAGTAGTTGCTGCCTATTTTTGACCTTATTTTATAGATGACAGTTATCCCTGAATTTTCCCTTTTGTCTGTATACTTTATCCTACCTAACAGCAAATTCTATAAGTTCTACTTTCAAAATACGTCACAGAATCTAGTATTTTCCATCAAATCAACTACAATAATCCTCATCTAAGCGACTGTCATCTCTTCACCTGGATTTTTATTACAAAAGCCTCCGAATTTCTCTCCATTTGTACTTCACTCAGAATATAGTCACCACAGCATTTTTTTAAAAAACACAGTCAGATTATGTTGTATCTTTACCCCAAATGCGACAATACCTTCACGTCTTACCCAGAGAAAACACATTGCAATGGCCTAAAATGCCCCAATTCAGTGTTTTTTACAACTTGGTTGCCTATTAGACTCAACTAGGGGAACTTTGAACAAACGAATACATGTGATCCACCAAGAGATACTGATTTAATTCATTTGAGATGCAGACTGGAACTTGGTATTGTTAAAAGCTTTCTAAATTAAATGATTATAATGTGTAGCCAGGGTTAAGAATCCTTTCCCTCCAACATTTGAGCCCCTTTCTGCCTTCAACCAACTCTCTCACTTCATCTTCTACTACTGTCTGCTTACATACTCTAATATTTTGTTAACCCAACTGCAGGGTAAAAGGGTCAATATTAACAATTATGAAGAGGCACTAGACATGAATTAGCACTGTTCTAGGCAAAATAGGCATTAGGTCATAAAGCATAAAGGCTTAATTTGTAGTTCTTTGAGTATAAAATGTTCCAAACTCAGGGTGTTGGCTTCTGCTATTATTACTTTTTGAAGTATTTCCCCTCTGGTATCCACTTGGCTTGTTCCCTCACCTTCTTCCATCTTTACTTATATGACACTTTTCAGTAATCCTTACCTGCTTATTCAATTTAACACTGAAATTTAATCTCATTTCCACCTTCACTTCTACTTTTTTTCCCCATCTGATATACCATATATTTTTCTGAATTTTTTATTTCTCTTCCTACTAGATTTTTTATTTCTGCTTTGTTCACATCTGTATTCTAACATCCAGAATAGTATCTGGTCCACTATAGTCTGTGAACAAATATTTGTGCCAAAAAACAAGCAAACAAACAAACAAAAAAACAAACAGACCCAACCAGGAATGATTTATCTGCTGTTTCACAATGGGCAAGTTGCCTATTATGCTTTGCTCAGTTTCCTCTTTGTTGAAATGGGATAACATTAACACCCACCTTATAATGTTGCTGTAAACACTTGGTAAATTAATGAATGCATGGGGTTGGGATAATGCCTGACTCATAGAAAGCACACATAAATGCTAACTATATTATTTAATTAAGGGTATTCATCTTCATATTTGCTTTAGCCACTGATTCGTAGGTCCACACCTGGTAACTCTCACTCCTAAAATTGCCTTTTTTCAGAAATCTTAAGTATCAACATACTGTGTTGGTAAACTGGCCCTCTAAAGAAAAACAAACAAGCACTGATTTGTGGTGTTTGCCAATTGCGGTAGTGTAAATATTTCCATCAAGGCCAATTTTAAGCTACTAAATGCTTAACAACCAGCTCCCTGAATTCCTGGCCATTTAATAATCATCTCTTACAAGCTGGAATTATCTGGCTCTAACAAACCACTGCCTGTATCCTACTTCTGGTACACTTTTCTTTTCTTTCAGCTCTCCCACCCTCATTATACAATGATACTTCCTCCTTTACATAGTCACAGCTCCCAGTGATGATGTTTCTATTCATTTCTAGCCTCTCAGTCTCTTTATTTCCTTTTCTGTCTAGCCTGGATGCACCAGTTGCTTACCTGCAAGATTCTTTTTCCACCATTCTAATTCCCCCTTAATACCCATGTGCTTTCTGTTTTACCTGCTCTACACACGGTAGCCTCTGTCATCTCCATTTTTACATATAGGGGATCGAGTGTTCCTGCAGAAAGTCATGGAAACATGCATGCCACTGACAAAACACATTCATATTCTCCAGAATGAGCTGGATGTCAGTGTTAGCTAATTATTTTACTTTCTCCAGGACAAAAGATGTGGTCTGGCAGAAGTGGAAGAAGAATACAAGTATCTAATGACAATTACTGGACCAGTAGTCCAGAAGATCCATTACCAGCCACTGAGGGTTGCATTATCATTAAAAACTTTGATAATCATTTTTAACTGGTAGGCCTTGCTGCGGCCCAGAGAAAAACTGTTGCTGGTGCAGAACCTGTTCTTGATGCCCCACCCCACCCCCACCTTTTATTTCCTTTGGTCTGATCGGTGATCAGCTACTTTTCCTTTTAACTTCAGCAATTATTCTAAACATTCACCTTAAAGGAGGTTTGTTCTCAAACTCCCAAATAAACTCTCCTCCTACTTCACATAGAAATGCAACAACATCAGGTATCACTTTCTTCAATTTAATGCCTCTTATAAATCTCTCTAGATCTATAACACACAACCCCAATGAGTCTTGGAAAAAGTGGAGGCCCCTATTATTCAAAGTCAATCTTCCACCAGGGTCCTTGATTTTGTACCTTCCTATCTTCTGAGATAGTTTGCCTTACCAATGTATTTTCTTTAATTCCCTATCCCCTTAAATTTCTTTCTTTTTTTTTTTAGGATTTTTAAAACTTTATTTATTTGAGAGAGAGAGAGAGAGTGAGAGAGAGCATGAGAAGGGAAAAGGTCAGAGGGAGAAGCAGACTCCCTGTGGAGCTGGGAGCCTGATGTGGGACTCGATCCTGGGACTCCAGCATCATGACCTGAGCTGAAGGCAGTTGCTCAACCAACTGAGCCACCCAGACATTCCTAAAATTATTTCTATTAAAAAATATCTTTCATGTTTCTTTCTGTCTAGTAGCATCTGATTTTTCTCTTGCCTTGCTATCTCACTCACTTTTTACAAAAAAAAAAAAAAAAAGAAGAAAAAAGAAAGAAAAAAAAAAAGAAAAAATGGTCTCCATTATCAATTCCTATTCATCTTACATTCTCACTTTGCCCTATGCATTCTGACTTCTGCCTTGGACCAACCCATTAAACACGCTCTTGCTGGATCACTGAGGACCTCGTAAGTGGTAAATCCCATTGACACTTTCAGTCTTTGTTTTTTCTGAACTTCTCTGCTGCACTTGATACAACTGCTTATTTGCTCCTGCCTGGTGTGCAGGATGCCATATCCTCATCTCCCTCCTTGTTCCTCGTTGACAACTTATTCTTAGTCACCTTTGGAGACTCTACCCTGTTGCCTTCTCAGATTGGCATGCCACAGAGTTCCAACTTGTTCAACATTCTTGTCTTTCTCTAAAAGTTCTTTCTAGAAAATAATATCATGGTTTGGCTTTAATACCCATACTTATGCTATCAGCTACCAGATCTTTAGCTTTCGTCAATATTTTTCTCCTCAGCTTTGGATTTGTATTTCTAATTGATGTCTGGACATGTTCACTGCAAGTTCCATAGGCATCTCAAATGGAATACCACCCAAATGAAACTCAGCATCTCCAAACGACCAGCCCATCCTATTCCTATTCTATTATCTTCAAATCAGTTGGTAGCACCACCTTCCACACATTCTTACTCCCGGGCTTCCTTTCCCGATTATGTTTTGAAATATGGTTTCCTTACTTAATCTGATCTTGTGGATTTTATTTCTATTAACTCCCCCCACCCTTGAGTTTTTTGGTTGTGTATGAATGACACTCCTTTCTTGCTCAGGAGATTGTGCTGTGCGAATAAAGCATCTGTATCTTTTCTCTCATATCAAAGGATTTGAGGTGGCAGCAAGAGGCTGTAGCATGAACACAATATAACATACTGAAACCAGTGGTATTAAATTTTTGCATAACTGAATTGTGTGATTTGATAAAAAAATCCACATTCAACAAATGCTATAAAATAAAGGAATACATTTTTGTGGTGGGCATATGGTATCTCAAAGTTTTTAAGTGTTTTAAAACTGTTTTTATTTGAATTGCTTGTTAATATTGCTATAAAAGTGGAAGCCCCAAGATTTAAGGGCAAGCAGCTGCCAGGTAAGGACTACAAAAGGTGTTTACGAAATCTATATGCATAGTTTGAGAGAAAGCATATAGGGATGATGGCCAAGGTTACACTTAATCTACACTAGTGTATTTCCTTGGAAAAGTTAGGAATATTTGCACTTCAGTGAGGTCATACATTCTGGGCAGTTGGGCTAATGCTCTGCCTGCCAAGTCAGGATGCATTTTATTTTAAAATTAAAAACACATATATAGTCACATACCCACCCACATTCCTTCTGCAGGTGCTCACACATGCACACGCACACACACAAACACAGGCACTTAACCACACCCCCCCTTGCCAACATATATCTGCAGGAATGTCCATAAGGATCCTGAACAGTAGAAGATGTATGAACCCAGTGCAGTATCACAGCCAGCCAGCCACCACCACTGGCACTAGATTGTCATTTTGTACTTAGTTTTGCTACCACTTTTTCATATAAAACAGTAAACTGAAGTGATTTTCAAATATGTGGGAGACCAAGGGGAAATCTTTTCTGCTTCTAGTAAGCACAGAATGCTATTAATGAGCCATGGATAGCTTCCCTACAACTCAATGTACTTAGCCACTTCCTCTGTGCTCACAGAAGCTGCGATTATCAAATTCTAAAGCAGTAGCTTGAAAAACGACTTCGTTTTTGAGAATTTGTGGGATATATATCTTTATAAATTTTATTTCTTCTTGCCAGGGGGAGTTGAGTATCTGCTATTGACATAAAGTTTATATAGCACTTTGAGCTTCTGGGATAAAAGACATATGATTATAAAGAAAGGTAAGAATATTAAAAAAGGGTATAAGGGAGTATTTGGCCCTGTGGACTTTTTTTCTCATGTACATGATTTTCATTTTAATAGAAATTCTATGTGCAGACGGGACACAAGTTCACATGGGGAGAAGGCAGTAAACTCATAAAAAGAAGTAATAAGCAGTTTTATATATAAAAAAAAAAAGAAAGAAAAACTGTATGAGAAGATAGCTTTTTGAGTCAGGGACCTGAGTTTGAATCTTTACTCTACCACTTTAACATGTCATGTATTACTGGGTGTGGTGCATAAACAATGAATCTTGGAACACTGAAAAAATAAAATAAAATTATTAAACAAAATAAAATAAAATAAAATAAAACAATATGTCATATATTATTCTATAAGCTTTATAATAGCAGACTGACTCAATGAATCCTCATGATACTTATGTGTGGTAGATGTTGTTAATATTCTCATCTCATAGATAAGTAAACAAAGGCACAGACAAGTTAGTAACGTGCCCAAGTCACAAGGTTGCACAGCTGGTAAGTGACAGAACCAAGATGAGCTAAAATATATGAACACTCATAGCAGGGGTGATGGTAGCAACCATCAAATGAACATCAATCTTACCTAGACTGTATGATATTTTACTGATATAATGCATAACAGATGAAAAAGATTAGTTTTTATTTTTATTTATTTATTTATTTTTTAAGATTTTATTTATTTACTTGACAGAGAGAAATACAGCTAGAAAGGGAACACAAACAGGGGGAGTGAGAGAGGGAGAAGCAGGCTTCCCGCCGAGCAGGGAGCCTGATGCGGGGTTCGATCCTGGGACATCCGGGATCATGACCTGAGCCAAAGGCAGTCGCTTAACCAACTGAGCCACCCACATGCCCCAGAAAGATTAGTTTTTAAATTTTAAATCATGAAATATACCACTTATAAACATGTAGTAGGATATTTACAAATAAATATTTTTTGATAACATATTATCTTTTCTTTAGAACATATTTTAATTCATTCAGGATTCAGCAGGATAAAAAGTGTATCTGAAGCTAACAATTCTCTCCTAATTTGCTGTGGCAGGCGTTTGATCCAATTTTCAGCAGCAATTTAGATTGAGTATGTGCTATATTATTTGCCATTATATTCAACTGTAGGACATAGTTGATACAAAAAAAAAAAAACCACCCCAAAACATATCCCAAGCATCATTAGAGAATAAGTCATTTTGGTATGTGTCTGATAAAAATAAGCTTTGGAATAAGCACAATGGAAGAGCCTAACTATATATGCATTTCAAAGTACCATAGGTGGTCCTGATAAATTATTCTAAAATAATTTAGCACATTTACGGGAGAAACGAATACAAGCATAAAATTACATTCTCAGAATGGCTACAGAAAAAAAACAAAACAAAACAAATAGTTCATGTCCCCAAACACCAATGAATTTCATTTTGCCTTAAAGAGCACACTTGGTTGAGAGTCTGCACTGTGCAAGGAGTATTGCTCTGTAATAACTGGACAATTTTGCTGAATTCAGCTTCTGGCATTGAATCTGAACATCAAGTCCAGTCAGAGGGTAAATATATCATCACTGCTAATATTGAGAGAGGTTGGAAGAAGAGGGCACGAACTCAAGAAAAATAAATGAAAATGAGATCAAAAGAGAAAGGTGAGATGCAGAACCTGATCAAGTAATACAGAGCAAAAAATAAAGCAAAGAAAGAATGCTTGAGACCATTTTTATCATATGAAAAGAAAGATAAAAAATAGTGTAACATGTACTATATGCTGGCTAACTGAACATAATAAAAAAAATTGAATAATAGTGTAACACATTCCAAATAACAAAAGTCCAGTGATGTTATAAGTAAGAAAAATGGCCATGTCTCTGTAGATAAATAAATATTTAAGAATATAGTAACATTCAAATATGTCACTCCCAAATTTGCTGGGAATGAAAAATATTTGCTGTAGTGATTATTTTTTATATTTCTGGGTTTCTTTTATTATCAATGAATACTTTTATAGCATATGATGGCTTTTTAAATATTAAACACATTATAAATATAGCTGAAGTATAACTTCATGGTGACTTTTCAGCTCTGTTATTCTCTACTACTATGTAAGACAAATTATTTTCATACACACCATACTCTCAAGGATAAGCCACTTTAGTGTATGCACTGCTAAAGTGAGCACTAGGATAAGTCACTTTACGAAGAGTGCTTTAAAAATTTTTGTTCCGAAACAGATCTCTGCTAGAGTTTGGTTGTATTTCTTTTGTTTTCTGAAAGTCAGGCAAATGAATTTAAGAGGGATAAAACCAGTTTTCTGATATGAACTTGAGTCATTATTGGTAAATACACATCAATTTAAGGGGTTCAGCCTTATAGATCATGCATAAAACATCACACTGAATAGTTAAATGTGATAAAAGCAAAATGAATGCTTATGTGTGGCAACTGAGTTTCATTTACTCTCTTTATAATATCATTTTAAATATATATATATTAACATGGCATGTGAATTTATAGGCGAAATCAATTATATTATTATGTGTATAAACTCCTCCTGTTAGTAACACACTAATGTATCACAGTTTCAGAGAAATGCACCCTAGAGAAAATGCTGCTATTCTTTATGGAAAAATCCATGAATAACATTATGCAAAAATTAATTTATGATAAATGATTTAAATCTAGAACTCAGAATAGCTTATTTAAATGCCATCAGAAAAGAACACCTCACCCGCAAAAAGGAGTCTAGGGATCCATTCTCCATATATTCCACCACAATCATTACTGGTCTGCCTGCAAAAAGAGCCAGAGAACACACAAGGATTAGAGCAATTACAGAAAGATGTATGGCAGTTAGAGATCTCCAGCTGTGGCAGCTAAATTATTTGTATTTTATTAATGGGAACTTTATTTTCCAACATGCTTCTACAAAAGTCTTAATATTATACATAGGCATCTCTCCATTTTTTATAGCATTATTTCCGTCGAGTTCATAAAAAGAACACAAATTACAAAGGAATTAAGCATTTCCTTTTCTAATGCTCTGCCATCACTTGTTTAGATTATGTTCTCTTTGTCCTAAAGTTTTCCTTGAAAGACCATCAACAAGCGAAAGTGAGGCTTTAGACAGGGCAGCTGCAGTACAACTTCTCAAAACATTAGACCGGGCATTTCTGAAATATTCCTAAGGCAAAGCAGAGAGGATAAATTTATAAATTCTTCTAAGAAATTATAAACCATCAGTCATAGTCTGCTTGTAAGGGTTTCTAAGTGGAAAACGGTCAGCAGGTTGATAGATGCTGCAAAGTGGGTGGGCTCTGCAATAGGCCTTGATCATGTCTTTATTGGACATAGATTAGATCAACATAACAATGATGGCAGGACATGAAAAATAAGTAACTCTGATTTTGTACTCTAGTAAGAAGCTAAAACCAGAAGCTGAACATCATTTATTTCTTCTTTCTCAAATCTATTTGCAACTGTTACAGTTCCCAATACCTCTATTAGGTAGAGTATTTGACGTAAATAACTTAGATTTGTTTCAAAGAAAAAAATCTACTTGTTCTGCCAGATTGCTCAAACTTAAAAGATAAACTCATTTCAGATGAAGGGAAAATAATATTTACCTGAAATAAACATGTATGACACATTTACTTTTTAGTTCTATATTTCTTGCTTCTCATTGAAATTTTTAGCAATTGACTCTGCACTGTGCACAGAGGTTTTCCCTCATGAGTACAAAAAAGATGTGGAAAGGAATTATGTGTGCCGATGATGGAAATATTAGATCTCATATTGTAATTCATGTCCCTTTTATGAACTCAAAGCCTTGTGGGTTAAAAGGGTGACTGTAACAAATTAGTACAATGTCTGCAAATGCTAGATTTTACATTTGAATCTATATTTTAAAGAAAGATGTGCTAAAGGTTAAATGTAGTAATAAAACTCCCAATTTGTCATGCATGGTATTACAATCCAAAGAAATTTTCCATTTTGGTGGATTTCCATAATGTTCCCCAAAGTCATTAGTTTCACCCAAATACAGAAACAGAACCTTATCAGAAATTACTGAGGTCTAATGAACTGTTGGCAGTATTGTAGCAAGGATCTAGGAGAGCCAGGTTTTAAATCTGACAGGAAGTCTTTTATTTGGCTATTGATTTTAGAGAGCTTGGAAACAGGAGCCTGATGCAAACACCTGGTTAGCAAGATAGGGAAAATAAAAGATCATTTTTTATTCTTAAATATGAAAATTATGAGACCAATATTCAAGTATCAATTATAATGGATCATGGAAGTTAAGGGGAAACCTTGGGTTACTACAATAACTGCCTGAGTTCACTTGCCCAGAGTTACATCTTTTTAATCTCCCTTGATGTTGCTGCCAGAGAAACATATTTAGTTTAATTTATATTATATTATAATATAATGATATATAATTATATGTATACACACATAGAAAAATCTTCTCCCTAAGAATGTCAGTCTTGATACAATACAAAGAGCTTGCAAACACTTCCCTTGTATCGATACAAATTATTATTAGCCCTGTTACACAGATAAGGAAATTGGGGGATAGAAAATTAAAGTGCTTGCCCAGAGTCCAGCAGCTGGTAAGTGACAGTGTCAGGCAGAGTGTCTCAGAGCTTAAGCTCTTACCTTTTACACCACAGGTGCCTCTCAGACATAATTTACAGATCAAAGCTATAAGGTTCATCCTCCTCTCTCCTAACTACCTCTACCATCTCCTGTTCCATTAGCTTCATTATCATCTATACTGGTTCAGTCCTGTCTCTGCTGCTTTTCCTTTTGGTAAATCCTTCCCCTGCCAGGATTATCTACCAATTTGCTTTTCTCCCTAATCTCATCCCACACATCCCCAGAATTTATACACTGCACCTCTTCCTTGAAAGTCCCCCATGGCAATATTTCCTATAGTGGCATTCCTGTCACATCTGTTGTCTGCATTATAAAATGTTGTGCCTGGTTCTATGTTAGGTTGCTTTTCTCTCTTAACATCCCATAGATGCTATGTATCCCCATTCACTAGGTTTCTCAAAACCAGGTCCCATAAAGCTGAGCAGAGTAGGTGCTTTATTTATAGTAACAAGTTGATTTTTTTCAACGATTGTCTCAATTCCCCAGAGAGTAACACCGAAGTATTTGAGGAAGGTTCCAATCTATGTGAATACAAATTACTTTGAAATTAGTTCTAGCTGTAACTCCTTGGGAGATACTTTATGCAATCTTGAAATTCATCAGTGACAAGTTTCATCTTCTCATTAAAGATAATAAAGAGTCAAATGAAGACTCCCCCGGTTTCTTGTGAATTAGAAGTTTCACACCTGAGCTCGGCATCTTTTGTATTTGGTGCAGTAACACCAATTTAGAGCTGCTATTATTAAACTAAGGAGCTGTTTTATTAGAATACTGCTGGCATCTAACCTGTAATTTGTTTCTTAGTGGTTTTCTATAGGGAGGTTAGCTACATTGTGAAGATTACAAGCAACTTTACAGTCTATGATCACATTTTATGATCAACAAAATAGATCAGTATGAGGGAAATTATGACAGGATGATATTCAAATATGTGGCTAGGTGACAGAAGTCTATTGGTAAAAATTCTTTGTCTTATTTTCAAATATGTAACAATTATATAATATATTACTGCTCTTAGAAAATATGTTTTGAGGTGATTAATTCTTTTTTTATATTTTCAAAATATTCCAGCTTTTTTCTCACTTTTTTTTTTTACAATTTTAAACAGTTTCCCAAAGGCCTCCTGTCACAGAATGAACTTAGTATTTGCACTGTACTGAAATCAGTGGACAAACTCTAAGATTCTTGAACGTTAGTCTAGTCTTAAAATCTCTAAAACGTTTTTTTAGAAGCCTCAGTTTGCTTTAAGAGATTTTGAAAAACACTTCTGTAAGTCACACAAAAAGTGAATTTCTTTCATTTTCCTTCAAAAATAGCCCAGAAATGGTTATGTATATCTTAAACTGCATTGGAATCAAAACCTTGGAAGAAATCACTGATTTATATCCTAAACATGATTAATCACAAAATCTCAGATCTTTTCCTGTTACAGAGAAAAATTCTTTTCTTTAGTTAGGACTTCAGTGGACTAGTGACTGTTTTTTTGTTTGTTTGTTTGTTTTTTTCCTTCCATATTTGCAGTTGCCCAATACTTAAGATGATTTTGAAACTTGGGGAAAATATTTTGTGAGTGAAATAGTATTTTTCTTTGTTTGTTTGCTTCAAGAAGATTTGTTAAAGAAGAGGATTATAGAAATTTAATTTCCTAAACTAATGAGTTTTTGCTGGATGTAGTATTTTGTATCAGTTTGAACATTTCTAATATGCTGTCAGTAATATCAAGAATCAAAACAAATCTCAGTGACCTCCAAACTCTATTACAGATTTAAATTGATCCTAGTTTATTTAACATTATATCATGCCTATATTTTGTCTACCATGTAATAAAATTTGTGGTTATAACTCGGATTGACAGTTAGGTTGCCTATATTTTTTCCCCCAATTATAAATCTGGATTTTTGGAGCCAGTTATTCTTAACCTATTTCTATTTCTCCCATTTCTGCTGTAGAAATAGTGAATTATAATTATAAGCTAAAATGGATTTGAGAATAAATAATTTTCCTACCCCTCTAAGGCATTCAAAAATATGGAAGGCATAAATTTGAACAAAGTTATATTAAATAACTATTTTTATTCACAAGGTAAGTTCTAAAATTGGGGAATGATTTTTTCCTTATACTGTTGCCTGGCCATTATCAGATTGTGTCCCCAAGGAATCTTATTCTCAGGTGAATTCAAATTAAATCTTTTAACATTTTCTCTGAACTTTCTTTCCCTATTATATTACTATTGGGGTTAAAACATCACCATCTATCTAGTTACCCAGTTTTGAAATACTACCGTAATACTGGGCTTCTCACTTTATCAAAGCCCTGTTAGTCCATCAGTTATTAAATGTGTTGATTCTATATAAAATTATTGCTGCCCATATCCTGCCTTTGTCTTCTCTTGCTTCACTTATTTCAAAATCAGTTATTGGTTATACTTTCTAATGTTCATATAACCATCATTTCAAACATTTAGTGATGTATCAAACATTTTTTTTATGCCTACTGTATATCAAGTACTCCTCTGGTTTCCAAAGAATCATCCTTAGTCAGGGGTGCCTGGGTGGCTTGGTTAAGTGTCTGACTCTTGATTTTGGCTCCGGTCATGATCTCAGGGTCATGAGACTGAACCCTGCATCAGGCTCCTACTCGGCATGGAGTCTGATTAAAGATTCTCTCCCTCTCCTTCTCTCTCTGCCCCTCCCCCCTCACATGTGTGCATTTCTCTCTAAAACAAAACAAACCAAAACAAATCCTAAATCAATACGCGATCCTTGCTTTCATGTAGCGCATAAGGAAAGAGGAACGGAACCAGGTAAACAATTACTATAAAGGGCTAATGCTTCATCTCCTCTTTTACAAACCTGTTTTACTTGCTGCAAGATTGGAGTTTAAACTGCTTGGCAATATATTCCTTCACAATCTCTTCTCTACCTTTGTTCTAGTGTCATTTTTACCTCTCCCTAGTCCCCTACTTTCTGTTTTTCAAATTCTCTAGGTGACTCATAATTTATGAAGTATGACTTGACATGTACCTCTCTCTTCCCTGAAAGACTGCCTGCCACTGTAAAATTGTAGTCCTAAAAAGGAAAAAGTAGAACTTAAATGCTGTCTCCATGGTCAATTCTATAAATACTTTCCCTTTTAGGAAGACCTGCTCATTTGCTTTCTTCTTTTTACATCTTAATCAAACAATTATATGACACACTTGTGGTATAGTATTGGTGTTTACTATGGAGGTTGCTGCTGCAGAGTCTAAAATTGTACATTGTTCTTCTCAGCAAGTTCACTGTTGAACAGAGAACTAAGCACAGAATAGGTACTAAATTTGATTTTTTTTTTTTTTTTGGAATGGAATGCCAGAAGGAATAAAGGTGTTCTCTGTGACTAATTCTAGATCAAGTAAAGAGTTACTGAAATAACAGAATGACAAATAAATGACAAATAAATTCTAAATTCTTTGCCTTGTACAATATATGGATTTGGAGACAAAGAAAACTTCAAATTTTAGCTTTGCTGTCTATTAGCTACATGATCTTGGGCAAGTTATTTTTGCTCTCTCAAATTTTTGCATTTATAAAATGAGGATAATATTACCCACTACATATAGTTGTCAAAGAGATGAAGAACTGTATAGTTAGTGCAGTGTCTGGCAATCGTTGGCACTTAAAATGTTGGTGTACATTTGCTTTCCTTTCTTTTTGTGTATAATTATCTGCTTCTTCCTTCTTATATTTGTCCATCACGCAGCCAAAAATAGTTTTATAAAAATGGATCATTTCCATATTTTATTGGACTTTGGTAAACTGACACAAAAATTCTTTTATATCCTATGGCAAAGTAAAAATGACCACTAATTATATATTTTTTGTAATATAGTAAATTTCCAGTTTTAGCACTGAAATTCTCATGTCTCAGCCCAATTTGAATGGTTGGTTACCTTATCCTTTGTGTGCTCAGCACAATACAATTAGAAGTTATGGTATTAGAGTCAGATAATGGGATATTGAAGATTTTCCACTTTGGAAAAGTGACCTTTCATAGTTTACTTATGCTACCACCTGTGTCCTTATTTAAATGCATATGTATTTGTATATTTCATATTATTACATAATAATAACACTTCCTCCATTGTGTGATATGTGAGGTTTAAAGGGATGTGTTTAGGGGCCCCTGCGTGACTGAATTGTTAAGCATCTGCCTTATGCTCAGGTTGTGATCTCAGAGTCCCAGGATCAAGCCCCGCATCCGGCTCCTTGCTTGGCAGGAAGCCTGCTTCTCCCTCTCTCCCTCCCCCTGCTTGTGTTCCTTCTCTAGCTGTATTTCTCTCTGTCAAATAAATAAATAAATAAATAAATAAATAAATAAATAAATATATTTAAAAATCTTTAACAAGATATGATATGTTTAAAACACAGAATAACACATTATACTAAATCGAATCATCCAATAACAGTTCAAAGAATGAATGGCTAAATGGCAAATATCACATCTTACTTTACTGGCCTGATGTTGAATCCTAAACTAAGAAATGGCTTTCCAAATTACAAAGATTCATAACTGAAAATGACTATGATTTAGGAGTTTCCTTGGTGGTTTCAAAAATCTATTTAAATCCTATACAACTGATTCTACCCGGGAAGGGAAGGAAAAATGAATGGGAAGAAATCAGAAAGGGAGGCAAACCTTGAGAGACTGTGGACTCCAGGAAACAAAGTGAGGGTTGCAGAGGGGAGGGAAGTGGGGGTATGGGTAACTGGATGATGGGTATTAAGGAGGGCACATGTTGTGATGAGCACTGGGTGTTATACGCAAAAAATGAATCTTTGAACACATCCAAAACTTATGATGTACTATATGTTGGAAACTGAACATAATAAAAAAAATCCTATACACTGAAATCAAAAGGTTTGAAGTTGCTTTAAAGAGCAAGATGGTTTTTCGTAGAGTAACATAATCAAAATGGGTATTTTCTTTTTTTTAAAAGATTTTATTTATTTGATAAAGAGAAACACAGCCAGAGAGGGAACACAAGCAGGGGGAGTGAGAGAGGGAGAAGCAGGCTTCCCGCCTAGCAGGGAGCTCGATGTGGGACTCTATCCCAGGTCTCCGGGATCATGACCTGAGCTGAAGGCAGTCGTTTAACCAACTGAGCCACCCAGGTGCCCCCAAAATAGGTATTTCTTATTTTAAATGACATATAATTTCTGGGGAATAGCTAGTGTAGGAAATATATTCTTATTCCTATCTAGCAAGCTATGCTGTGTCTTCTGTACTCTACATATTTATACCTGTAACATTGTTTTATGGTTAATTTGTAATTTATTTTATTTTTATTTATTTGTTTTTTAATTTTTTAAAAATATTTTATTTATTTATTTGACAGAGAGAGAAAGAGAACAAGAGAGTTGTACACAAGCAGGGATAGTGGCAGAGGGAGAAGCAGGCTCCCTGCTCAGCTGGGAGGTCAATCCCAGGACCCTGGGATCATGACCTGAGCTGAAGGCAGTTGCTCAACTGACGGAGCCATCCAGGGACCCCTGAAATTGATTTTAACCTTGATGCTATTTGAAACTTCCGAATCCCTGTGATAACTATCTTGATTTGGTTCCATGCTTTGTCTTAATTTCTTGATTTTGTTTTTTAAGTTTAGATGTGATACAAATGCCCTGAGAGAAATGCTGAAGAATAAATTATTTTATCCATTAACAAAATAGCTGAGCAGAAATTAGGAGGATGGATCACATTTATGAAAACTGTGGCATTTCTTAATCTAGAGTTGTTTCAGAGTAAGTGAAAGGTGTGAAGCTAAAGAAATGAAACACAATTTTCCTGCCAGTTCCAGAGAGCAGTGGCATAACCATCTGCATCAATTAACTTCAGTAATATTCAGTAGTATCTTTTCTACCGAAAATTACCATATGGGCAAAAAGACTTCTTAATTAGAAGTGTCTTGTTGACAATGAAAGTTACTGCCAAAGATGCCTAATGTTACATTTTGTTTCCACTATAAGACACTAACCATATTGGAAAATTTTATTAACATGGGCATTTTTAAGAATGGCTTTCTTGATTTTGTACTGTATCCATATTTATACAAGTATTATAATAATTATCAAATTAAAAGTATGTTTTGAAAGTATCTGATTTATAACTTTATTTTCAACCATTGTGAAAGGAACAATTATAAAATAATTAATTGATTATTGTATGAAAAATTATTTACCATTAGGCAGCAATAAATGAAATGCATTAGACAGTTCCCAAATTAAACCAGGAGTTCCTGGGTGGCTGAGTCAGTTAAGTATCTGACTGTTGGTTTTGGTTCAGGTCATGATCTTATGGGTCATCAGATCGAGTCCTGCATCAGGCTCCATGCTGAGCGGGAATCTGTTTGAAGATTCTGTCCCTCTCCCTCTGCCCTTCCCTCCACTCTCTCTTGCTTTCTCTAAAAGAAATAAACAAATCTCAAAAAAACCCAAAAACATGAATCAAATAATTTTATGCTGCCTTTATTTTATTTTCTGTTCAAATCTTTGTGTAGATAATTTAACAATAGTTACTACATCTAAATCAGCATATATGTAATGACTGATTTTTAAAAAAATAAGTTTTCAATATGCCAGGCACTTTTCTTGGAGTTTTACATGTGTGAACTCACTTAATCTTCATACCCTTGTGGGACGTATAATTGCTAGCTCAATTTAACAGCTCAGATTACAGGTGCACCGAGAGTGTAAGTTGTCCAAGGAGGCACAGTGAGCAACCGGCAGAGCCAAGGTTTGAAGCCAGGAGATCTGGCTCCAGAATCGAAGGGCTTAACCATCTTCTTATACCCCCAAATGATACTTGGGTCTCCATTAGTAATTTGGAGACATAAAGCATTACCCTAAATTTCTGTGCCTCATCTTAGAAACGCATCCTGTAAAGTTATTATGGACTGGACACTATGCTGCTCCCAAAGATGTTTTGTCCTTGAGGAGTTCTACGATTTTAAAGCCCTTGTAAAGCACTATGGTCTATACAAACAGGAAACTTACTGGTAAAACCTTTAGATTTTGCTTTGTCCATTCTCACACAGAAGTTTATGAAAATGATTTGGAGGTTCCTTTACAGAGAAATATTTTAAGAGAGACTCTTGAAACTTTTGAGAGGAAGTATCATATTTTTCAGTGTGTTTCAAATGCTATGCTTCATTTATGGCTTCAGAAGGGTCTCATGGTTATATAACCAATCAAATATTCAGCTTTTTGGTCTTTTGTATCATTCACTAATCAAAAGAAAACACAAAACTTAAAAACAAAGCAAATGTCTAGAGAAGATATATTTAATACTTACTACATAGGTTACTTATGGTGAGATTTTAATTATCATGGACAAAACATTTGCTAAATGAAGCACATCTATGATATAAATTAAACTACCAACTACTTTCCTTTGTTCCTAATAGGAAAGTTACTACTTATTTTTGAGTTTTTTTCTGCGATTTCACAAGTGATTTAATTAAAAAAGAAAAAAAGAAAGTTCAGTTTTGCTAATTACACTTTATTTAAGACCTCTATGAATAGCATTAGGAAAAGCCAACTTTGTGCCACTAGGCAACTTTTACCATGCTTTGTCCTGCAGGGCACAAGAATGAGTGCTGAGATGTGACATGTTTTATAACGGGGTTGGTCTATTCTTATTTTTTGAAGTTCTTAAGTGGCCCAGCAGCCCATGAGGGCATGCACATGGCCCTGTGGGAGAGGAAAAAGCATTTAAGCAGCTCAGTTGCTTATCATGTTTCCAATTAAGGTGAATACACACAGACACAACAATTCCTACCAACACAATGATTAAACACCATTTCACATGGAGACTCAGCTAATTTAGCAAGCTGTATAGTTTTTTTTTTAGAATTTTCCTTTGCAAAGAGAAAATAGTTCTGGGATGAATCTTTTGCAAGTGTTGACAGTTTCTTTGAATAGCATCAAAAATAGATGACACAATTTGTAATAAGAAGACATGAAGACTCTATAGAGTAGATATATATTATCAACTGAGCATTTAAACAGCCACATGAAGAAGGTCTAGACTTTTAAGTTGCAAACTTCTTCAAATGATATTAAGAAAAAGAAGCATTTATGCTATCAAGAATACATAGCTAAGGTCAAAAGCTAGAATTATTTAAAGAATTTGAAAATAGTAAAAAGTACTAGTAAAGAAGAAGTAAAAAAATTAGTAAAATATCTGGAGATCACTTAAAAATTCTTTTAATATTTTTCATGTCCTCTGGAAGAAAAAAAATAAAAATTCTCTTTGTAAATATCAAGAATTTGATATTGAATGCATCCTACAGCTCTGTTTTTAAATTTTTTCTTTTAAATGCACTATCAGTTTTGCATAAAGAGAATGATGCTCGTTTATGTCAACTAAACATAATGTGAAAAAAATGAGTTTTTAAGAACCTGAGATTCTTCATTTATGGACTTCAGGGTGTCCAGAAGCCTCCTGAAATTGTACATACATATTTACATATATGATCATTTGTAAATTTTCTTGGTGAAGAGTCTGTTACTTTTGGCTAAGAAACAGTATAATCCATTAGGAATCTGAGTCCATGAGCTGTACTACATCAGGACTCCATAAGAGTCCTTAAACTTATAAACTTCAATAAAGTTTTTATAAAGTGAATACTTCTTGAAAGTTGGAATTATACCTTCAGTTTTGTGTATGCTCCCATGCTGACTTTTCTTATCCCAAGTGGTATCTTCAAGTTGTTTCCCTTACATTTTAAATTATTTTCTAAACTTTTGCATATTTCTCCTCAGGTAAGCCAAAGAACCACACTCTTTGGAAGCAATGACTTTAAGCAATAAAGGAAGCAGATTGAATGCAACCTTTCATTATCTGGCCAGCTCTTCTTGCACAGGTTTTGGAAACTATCAGTCTATATCCCAATATGTATTTTTAAATAACTTTCTAATATAGCAATAACAGTGTGAAAATATTTTAAAGAGATTTTTTATTGGTGTATGACTAGAAATACAATCACTTATGTCACCTTCCTTGTGCTTCTGTTGGCTGAGTGTGGTCTCTCTGTCATTTTATCAGTGACCTTCTCGTCTCTATGCCAGTCCTCAGTCCTGAAATAGAATAATATTGGTCTTCTGCCCACTCCTGCCCCAGATTCCCCATCATAGTTTTTTTAATAGTTGTAGTTCTGCAGCATTTTCTTCTGAAGCCTATAGATGCACAGACTTTCGAGGAGGAGAGTTCTCTGGGGAGAACGGTACAAATGAGTATTGATGAGGGCGTTTTGGGTCTCTGACTCCATATCAGATAGGATTTCACATGAAATATGGAAAGGAAAATATTGATAATCATGGATAATAGACTTTGAAGACATATTTGGAATCACATAAATGGCAAGGAATAAAGAAAGCAGGACTTAGGAATCCAAATGGAAAGTTTTTTTCTTTTTTTAACCATATTCACATTTTGAATAGTTTATTCAGGATTTTACTTTGCACATTTACCAGTTTTTCCTGTACTTTTTATAATTAGTTTTTTGATTTAAGTAGGTACTCAAATGAGCAAACACTCATTAACACACACCTCATTCAGGGTAATTGGCAACATTCTCAACTGTAGAAATGTATAAAATATAAACCCTTCAATTAAAGAGCTTTCTTCTCCTTGAAGATCTCTTACTTAAAAAGTAAACCACCATCTCTTAACCTTTATGTACATTGATTGCAACAATATTTTGTTAAAGATAAATTAAGGCTAATTGTTGGCTTATACTACATAAAAAAAGAATAATCATCCTCAGAAGAACAATAGCCAAACTATAGAAATTATTTTGTCAGACATGATTAACTTTGAAATGTCAAATTATGGATCTCAAGCACAGTCAATGACCTTTTTTAGAATGCCTAATCATATAAAAAAATGAAATGCTTTACTTTGATTTTTCTGAACCATGGTTTGATTTTTTTTTAAAGTTATATACTTTTCCACTGTTGATTTCCCTTGGTATACTGAGTTAATGCCAATTTTCCTTAACTTATGGTCTATTCCTTCAAAGTCTGCCATTTGGTATTATATATTTGTGTTACTGCTTTTCTGCTGTCCTCTGTATGCATCAAAATCTGATCATACTATATTCTTAGGTCTGAGATTCTCTGCAGCTCTGACCTAACTTATCATTCTTAACTTATTTCTACCATTTAAACTATATGCCTTCTGAATAAGAAAAATTTTTACCTGAATAACAGTGCATATAATATTTTCCTTGACTCCATATCAGATAGGATTTCACATGAAATATGGAAAGGAAAATATTCATAATCATAGCTAATAGACTTTGAAGACATATTAATATTGGCTTAGCTCTATAACTCCTTTACTATAAAAATGGTCTACTTATATCTGTTATCAGTTTATAGAAAACTGGATTGTGAATTCATTTCCTAAATTTGCTAGTCAGGAGATACTCATGAAGGTATAAAAAAGTCTGGCTATTTGAGTATAAGGCTCAGCCAAATCTTTTTTTCAAATGGTAAAAAAATGTCATTATTTATTAGCTTTATTAATGATATATTTAATGATTGCAAATCTGGTGTTTGAGTCCCTGTGTGTTCATATTTCTCTTGTTACCTGATTCAGTGTAAGCAGAGAGGGAGTCTCACAGAATTGATTCACTCCATCTTTTCCATTTAATTTGACCCCAACACAGGGAATGCAATGGAGAGAGGTTCAGGTAAAAATGTCAAAAGAGGTGTTTTATATATAACAATGTATTTAAAGCACAGACAGACAAACTGAGATGGTGTTTCAGAAGAATAGTCCCTCTACAACAAAAGAGATTCCAAAAGTAACCACAAAGGAAGTATTAGGGAGATCTTGGACATTGATTTCTTTAAGAATTTATCTGTTTCTAAATCTTACATGCTGCCTGTCTCCTTTGTTTTCTCTTTTACAGACTTTGCTTATAAATAACAAATCATGTTAGTTTGAAGTGTATGTTTGAGCTTGGTCTTGAATCACATAATTACATTATAATCATCATATATATAGTAATAAATATGGTATTTACTTCTTTAGTGAAAAATATGTCTCCCATAACTGACAGAAAACTGCTAGAAAAATGTAACTTAGAATTTTATTGATCTAATCATATTCACCTAGGATATTATTTTCTGAGTAATTATGAGGTAATGAATATGTCTTTATATTTTACTAATAAGTCCAGTTTTTAAGACACATTGTAATGTTTGGCTCCTAGTATAAATTTAAGATACCACATGATGTTAGATAGTTACCGCTGTGCAGTGACAGAAAAGACTGAATCAGGAACCTTCCATGTATTACCCCATCATTATAACTGCATAATTTTATCCCTCAATGATTTTATTATGCTGCCTTTATTTGTATATGGTATGTGAAATGAAATTGCCAAAAACATAAAGGGCTTGGGTAGAGGCGGAGTCTGTCATAAGGTAAGCTATGAGTCTAAGACAGTATGTGTAATCAGTACTCTGTGGCATATAAAAATGTTCTATCCCACTTTCAGATACTGTGTGGCTACAGAATTAAGTCAAAGAAATAACTAGATGGAGCAAAGAGGACAACTTATTATCATTTTAGAATATACGCCTGATTACATATTTAGAAGAAGGACATCAATTCTTTTTAGGGAGCTAGAATTTGATTTTAGCAGGGAAGAATATAGCAGGGAAGATTTTGATTTAAAAAATGTAATAGCAGTTATGTCATTCTATCTTCTCTTTCAGCTTCCCTGCTCTCTTATTATCTCTCACCTCTCCCCTTTTCTCTGCTGTGACTTTTCTTTTTTTAATTTTTTTTATTTTTTTTTTATTATTTTATTTTATTTTGTATCAAGATAAGTGTATCTTTATTTTCTTTTTAAAGATTTTATTTATTTTGACAGAGAGAAACACAGCTAGAAAGGGAACACAAGCCGGAGGAGTGAGAGAGGGAGAAGCAGGCTTCCCGCCGAGTAGGGAGCCTGATGTGGGGCTAGATCCCGGGTCTCTGGGATCATGACCTGAGCCGAAGGCAGTCGCTTAACCAACTGAGCCACCCAGGCGCCCCTCTGCTGTGACTTTTCTTAATTTGTTGGGTAACTACTATATGAAAGGCATTGCGTTAAATATATGACTATAATTACTATTCAGTTTTCAGCCAATTATTTTCTAGTGTTCTTCTATATTTGGAACTAAGAATAACAAGTTTTTATTATGACCTTTCTAGAAAATAAAGAGGTCATATAGATAGTATAAACAGTTGACAATGGTCACATAAATACTGACTTCAGGCTGATCTGTTTTCTGGGTCTCATGAGTCAATGACTCTCTCATTGTCGCAGTCAGTGTAAAACTAACTACTATAGAAACATTGCTCCTTGATAGCACAGTGTGACATGAACACGAAGACAGCATCACATATCTCATTTAAATTTGATTAAGATAATTTACTGGGAACTAGATTAGCACCATTATTAGAACAGGTTTGTGATTTCTTGAACGACATAGCTAATGTCTTTTGAGACCTTCGAAGTACGGTGAAATATAATCAGTTGGGAGAAAGCAAATTAATTGCTGCTAACTGTTTAAAATACCATGGTACAGGTCAAGGGAGGAACTGCTTTCTTGATGATGTCCTAAACTTGAAAAGTTATGAGTTCATGTATTAGACAGCAAAGAAATACTTTTTTTTTTAGCAAAGAAATATTTTTTAAAAATATGAAATAAACGGGGCGCCTGGGTGGCTCAGTTGGTTAAGCGACTGCCTTCGGCTCGGGTCATGATCCCGGAGACCTGGGATGGAGTCCCACATCAGGCTTTCTGCTCGGCGGGAAGCCTGCTTCTCCCTCTCTCACTCCCCCTGCTTGTGTTCCCTCTCTGGCTGTGTTTCTCTCTGTCAAATAAATAAAATCTTTTAAAAAAATATGAAATAAACACTTCTCATGATTACAGCTTCATTCCTCTTTACACAAAATTATAAAGGAAATTCTTGGGAAATAAGTTGTAAATGAATGGAAGAGGATAAAAATTACCTTTGAAATTGTAGCCATCATTACAGGAAAGTGCCAGAGGAAGTGTACAGGGATCACTTATCAAAGTGATATCAGCCAGGAAAAGTGAGTTAATTTCAGTTTGAGGGAACAGGAACAAGTTTAGATCTATAAATTTTTTATGAAGCAATTTTGTTACACCTGATTTGTATGTAAGTCATGAAAACTGAACTGAGTTTTCTCTCCTATGAAAGCTGGAGGCAAATTTGGCTTAAAGCCAAGAACAATAGTGCTAGATTGTTCTTTCAGATGATCTCTCTCTCTAGAAAGTTGTTTGTGTGTGTTATAGAAATATCACCTTTCTTCTATCATTCTCAGTGGCTAAATGACAAGGGTAATTTATTCATTCGTTTGTTTGTTTGTTTATTTATTTAGTTACCAGTTATGCTGAATGATTCAAGTCACTCCTCAACTTCGTTACATCATTTCTGCCAAACATTCCTAAATCCACCAAGATGTATCATTAAGAGTTAAGAAGCCATTAAACTACAAATCATCCATTCCTCAATTTCAATCACTGAGATATTACTAATAATACATGTGAATACTGCCTTTTTATATTTTCAGGTAACTCTGACAGCTTAGCTTACATGGATTTTTATTTCTAGTCCTTTTGCATCAACACTACCATGACTGTCAACAGTAAGAATGCTAACATTTCTGTGCAACTCATACCAGTTTTGATTCTAAAGAGGAAAAAAGTGGCACTCATTAGAATTAAAATTGCTAATTTTTAATTCATGTGGTTTTGGTTCTTACTCTATCAGTGGCCTTGTTTGCCACAAAGCCTCCAACCATTATCAATCAGTAATTATCGGATGATAAAAAACCAAATTACATCAGAGCATATTTATAGTTTGTTATTTTGTATGTTCTAATTTAATAGACAAGGGTAATTAAAAAACAACAGAAAAATGTAAGAGTATTAACCTTAGGCTTTGTTGGTATAATTTTGTCAAGAAAAGCAAGAAATATGTACATTCAAATTTTGCTTTTATTGGATTTCCTAGTGTCTTCAAATGTTCTTAGTATTAGTTGGCTGGGCCAGACCCTCCTGAATACATTGGTGTCATTACTATAATTTGTGGCATAATTATTGTGATAAAAAACAAAATTATGGTAAAACTCCAAGAATTAATATCCTAATTCTATTTTGCTAAGACACATATACAATTTAAAACGGGTTTGTATCCTTCCTACAACGGAAGAAGGCAGCTGGATATCTTAAAAATGAGAGAGGAGAAACAATTTGTGACTGAAATACTACCATGGATAATCTGAAAAGTGATTTAGTAAACTTAGAAATTGCAATTTAAAATGCTTAATTTCCTATATTTTCTCTCATTAATAAAATACAGGTTTGGTCAAATTGACATTTTCAGGGGGAAACTGAGTATTAATTTTCTTTTTCAAAAAGTTCCAAATTTGCTAATTTCTGGCATTTCTTCAGATCATTTTTCTTTAGTGAAATGAAACTTTAAATAAATCTCTGTAAACTCATTCAAATATGGAATTACTCTTTGTTATTAATGCTGTTTTTAATTCTCTTTGTTAGCCAATTCCAAGTGGCAAAGTAGCTCAAATTTATCTTTATTTTAATTCTTGAGTTATGAAATTTGGGATTTAAGCTCTAGTTCTTATTCATGTAAAAATCATTCTAGAAGAAGCCCCAGCAATATGCTAATTGGGTGCTCAGGTTACAGATCCTTCTTCCTCTTCCCTTTACTACCTCCAGAGCATTAGGTATCATAAATGTGGTCCCTGGAGAGAGAAAAGTCACTTGCATTTCCTTTCAACAATATAGAAATATTTATTTTTGTCTTGTGGATCTTTCATTTGTGAGTACACTACTATTGCTATATATGGTGTCAGAAAACTTCACCTGAAATACTTACCAGCAGGAATCCTGGGGGGCAGAGATCCTCCCCCTGGCACTGGATGCGGGGCCTGGATGCTATTTAGAAACCCTGCCCTCAGGAAGCTGGGGCAAAACGCCTCCACCCCAATGGCCGGGAAGGATCCTTTTAAGAGATAAAAATGGACATTAATCAAAATCTTCTTTATGGCAAAGTGGTTGATCATTTAACTGGTGGAAAAAAAAAAACACCTAAGATTAATAGAGACGTCAAACCTTAAACGTGATAAAATGAAAAGGAATAGAATGCCTTTTTAGTCATACACCTTAAAAAATCCACCTAGTTTTTGAAAAGAAAGCTACTCTTAACTAGTTACATTTACACAAGGTTTAACAGAATGCTAAGATAAAATTTCTAAACCCCCATTTGACAAAGCGGATATAAAGAAGTCATTGAGGTTTTCGACTTGCAGAATGCACGCCCATGGGTTATGGAAGACAGCCACCGCAGGATGGGACATCGAAGGTGTGGAAGGAGCAGGGCCTTGTTTAGGGATGTCAGCAGTAGTGCGATTTTGAAATAGTGGCAAGGAAATCAATATATGCAATTCTTAATTTGTCATACTTTTCAGGAGAATACATGAGAGTTTGCAAAGTTGGAACCATTTGCATTTCACTTTCAGGAAGGCTATTATGAGGCGAAACAAAACAAAACAAACAAGAAAAACCACCAAAAAAGCCAAAAAAAAAAAACAAACCAAAAAAACCCCAAAGCACCAAAACCCCAAAGGTAAACTACTTGGACGTTTATCCGTAAGATTATACCATGAATTATAGAAAAGAAAACTGGTGGCGCTGGAAGGGTCCTCGTTTGATAGACTAGCAAACTGAGGCACGGAAGGGGAAGGGCTGCTGCTGAGCTGGCAGACTCCTAGAACAATAATCTTTCCGCTATAGATTAAATATGAAGGATGAGCCACTTCCCATTTGGGAGACTGCTATTCTCTGAATACGAATTAGAAACCCTGCAGTTTGGAATAATAGCATTACAATTTGGTGTCTCAATGATCTGAAAGACACTAAAGTCATTGGGAAGAAAATTTAATATACAAACACTATCAGTGCATGGGCAGCACTGGTAATTGATATGGAATATCTAAGTTTAATCACAATAATGCCCTAAAAGCACGTTACTCTGATGGTGATAAGGCGTGCATTTCAGTTGGGGCCTCTGAAACCCTGACCAAGCCCAGCAGGTTCTGGATAAAGAAACCTGGGATCAATCCTCCCACGCTCAGTTTTAGCAAGTCCTGTATTTTTGAAGACTTTATTCTATTCCTTGACACAAATATTGCCCCTAAAATACGTTAAAATTGAAAGCCTCTTTGCACTCAGATCAGGATTAAAGGGACCCTGGTATATCTCCCACTCTCTATACAACTTGCTTCTCTGGAGAAACTTGTTGCTAAAGAAAAGCTAGCATTTCTTAGATATTCAGAGATGGGTGAGGCTATTTATTGTAGGTTTAATTAAAGAAAGCATAGAAAGGAAGTCATATACTATAAATAAATTCGTTTTGTTGTTGATTTTATGAAGCTTTAGTAAAAAGATCCAGAGGAGTTTGAGTCCCTTAAACATTAAGAGATGTGGCTATAGTGCCAAGTAGTAGGCCAGAAAGTGTTCTGAGGTAACTTTTGATGAACAATGACTCTAATTTCTACTACATGAGGGTATATATCATTGAGTAAAAGTGTGCCCTCATGGACACATGTCCCTCATTGCAATGTTTCAACACTGAGAAAATATCCATTCAGGAGCATCACAAATACCAGGTAGAGATAATTACATATTTATAATGCATTCTTAAAGTTACAAAAGTAATGATGATTTTGCTTCAGAGAAAATAATGATAAGAGATTCCAATTGTAGTATAGGCTGTGACAAACAGAAATATTCCAGTTCTACCTGATTATGGATTTACTGAAGCTAAGGGACAGGAACCTTGTTTCAAGGATCCTAGATTGTAAAGAAAAAGAATAACATAATCATGCACAGAAAAGAAAAAGGAATATAAATATAAAAGAAATTAGAAGAAAAAAGCATGTAGAGCAGACTTTAAATAATGTTAATATGCCTCACATTTAGACATTCTTATTTTTGTGTTTGCTATTTTAGCCATATTACTTGAAACTGTTAACTTAGAAAGATGTCCATTATTTTAACTCCTTGAAACAAAATACAAATATTATATTATTGCTATGATTACACTGATTACTATTTTTTTAGTTGTGACAGCCTGTCATATTTAATAACAGCTTCCATTTTCCTAAACTTGTTGCATCATTCATTATGGCTTTGTTATGTTTCCTTACTGTGGGTTAAAATGTCTTTCATTTATTGTGGCATCTTTTCTTTGAGGAACTGTCATTCATATATATATAAATATATATATATATATATATATGACAAACAACCAGAAAAGCTGGTGTACATGAATACATATTCAGTTGAAATATCATATTATGTGCTAATAACGTCTTATCATTTTTCTCCTTAGGGTCAGTCATGTCAGTTGAGATTGCACGAAACACTAGAGCTCTGTTTTCATAACTCAATAATGGAGCTGAATATATTCTTTGTTATATTTCTCCTATCTCTTAATCTATGAGAAATTAAGTTCAGAGCCTTTTGGGATTGGAAATGAAATAATTTTAGTCTGGTTTGTTGTATTGCTTCCATTGTTGGCTCTTGCTGTTTTATTTTTTTTTAAATAAGTTATTGTAACAAAAAAAAAGAGAGAGACACACACAAACCAAGAAACAGACTCTTAACTACAGATTACAAACTGATGGTTATCAGAGGGGAGATGGGGGGGGAGAAATAGTTGATGGCAATTAAGGAGGGCACTTGTTCTGATGAGAACCTAGGTGTTGTATGGAAGCATTGAATCACTATATTGTACACCTGAAACTAATATTACACTGTCCTGGAATTAAACAAGAAAACAACAAAATAAGTGAGCAAGTGTAGAACTTATTAATTATTCTAGCCAAAGAATAAACAACAGCTAGTATCTGTAGCACGATAAATGTGAATGTCAATCAGTATTGTTTTTAGTTGCAGTAAGTAGACTAAGAATGTGTCGGGATAAACTAGACTTTGGATGAGAGTTTTTCTCCCTTTCATTACAAGTTTGAAAATATAAGATGTTTCACTTCACATATGCTTTCCTAATCTCAAATAAATGAATTTCCAGTTTGTTAGTGATCATAAGTCACTGGGCTAAAGAAATACCATAGTAGGTTATTAGCATTATATTGTCTCTAATATAGAGTTAGTTGCCAGATAATCAGGTATCCTATATTTTTATTTGCTAAATCTGACAACCTACTCAAATAAAATTTCAAACACTTTTGATTTTAAGACTCACAAAAGACACTATTAACTACTGTATAAAATAAATTAACGTAAGTCACTGGCTGCAGGAATTGATTCTGTAGTTCAGTGGTCGTTGATGTCCCTTAGGGAATATTGAAAATTATGACTAGGGGAAGACATATTTTGGGGATGAGGGTCAGGATGTATGCTAAAGGCATTGTAATAACTGGTATACTCCATGCACAAAGGAGAATTTCTCTCAAAATGATAATAGCACCACTGAGAAACACCATAAGATAGCAAAGCCTCCTAAAAAAAAAAATTGGTTCCTGGTGACCACAATGTAAAAAAAGCAGAAGTTGACATGATAGGCCTGAATTTTCACATCTGAGTTAATCAATTAATGGAGGATTCTGATGGCCTACATTACAGGAAAATAATCCGGCCTGTAGAGTAACCAGTTTTCAAAGCGTTAAAATAAAATATATTTAACACTTAAACTCAATGAAACAAAATCTCATTTTCAACTAGATTTGCAATAATTTCTTTGAAATAACTTTACCTTGGAAATTTGATATCATTAAGAATTTGTGTAAAAAGATGACTATAACTTTGAATTCTTCATGCCTCCATTTCCTCATATATAAAATGAAAATAACAACTCACCCTACTAATGGGGCTATATGTCAAGATTAAATTATCATAAAATATAAAACAATATTATTAGATGGTCCTATTTTTTTTTTTAAGAGAGAGCAAGCAGGGGAAGGTCAGAGTGAGAGAATGTTAAGCAGGCTCCATGTACAGTGCAGAGTCTGATGTGGGGCTTGATCTCACAACCCTAACTAATATCATGACCTGAACTGAGATCAAGAGTCAGACACTTAACCACCTAAGCCACCCATACTCCCCAACAGTCCCAATGCTTTAAGAAAAGAAACCTCTTTGGGTAAGAAATTGATGTAGACTAATTAACTTTTTTAATGCAGAACTACCTGCCTCCCCCCACATAGACAAACACCTACCAGAAGAAATCCTTTCTTTGAAGACTACATATCAATAATTTAATTTTGCCTAAAAGTTTAATAAAGACAATGTCCCCATAATATGAATTTTTTGAGATGTGGTTCCTTCAAATGATCTTCATCTGGTTTTATTTTTGCAGATATGCAATTTGATCTATGTGTAGACAAAGAATATCTAGACTCAGTTAAAAACAATTTAGAATTGTAAACTTAAAATACATGCATACATGTGAATCAAATAAATTATGAATAAGATATACTCATAATACTTCCCAGGGAGGATGCTCAAGCATTTTCATTGTTAGAGGTATGTGATCAGACAATTTTGGAGAATGCTTGCTTAAATAAAAGAGTGAGAAAAATGCTGAAGCATTCATGAAGTAAAACAGTTACTTCAAGAGCTGAACAATTAGGGCAGGGTTTTAATTTCACCTGGCCCAAGGCAGTGATCCTAGAATTTATGCTGCTCCTTACACAGTGGTTCTCAACCTTGGATATACATTAGAAAATAGGTATTAAAGGTCCAAGCAAACACACAGAACACAGAATAGAAAATCTATGTCTTCTCCTAAAAAGAGTTCTTTATCAACTATAATGTAAAATGCAAGGATGATCTAATCTGATATAAAAACGGATCTCAAAAAGTCCTAAATATATAGCATCTTAGGTATATTGTACATATGTGGTATGATTATTATTTGAAATCAGGTATTAAAATAAGCTGAACTTGTAATCAGATCCTAAATTGATATATCTTATACTGTTAGTATATAAATGAATATTATTTCAAAATATATAAATTCTATTCCTTTTATATTTTATGTCTCAGAATAAATATAGAAACATAACACAGTAAAACAGAAAATATATGTAACTTATAAGTAAATTAATATTCAGAGTAGAGTTTGGGTTCAAACCTGGTTACTGACAGGGGCACGACTATAATTTTGGAAAGCTGAGAATTGAGTATGTATGCATTCAGAATACAGATCCTCTCTTCAGCTCTTAAGAATCCAATATTCAGTTCTGTAACATAGTAGCTACTCCATGGCTGTGTGGTTTAGATCAGTGATGGCACCTCTGAGCTATAGTATGAATAACTTCAAACTTTAATGATAACATAGTCTGTTTAACCAAATGCTATGTCAAGGGCTATTTTCCCTGAGGAATGCTCACTTCAGAACCTCCTAAGATTCTCTACTCTTCCTCTCTATATAGATATGTCTCCGTATCTATCATCTGTCTATCTATCTATCTATCTATCTATCTATCTATCTATCTATCTATCATCAATCAAATTCACTTATCCTCTCTCAATGTGTTTCCTTTTACTCTGTGTGTATCTCATATCTTCTCTCCTGTGTGCTTCTCTTCTATTTCTATTGCAATAATTGATAGATTACACATTCTCTCCTACACCAAGAGAAGTGAAAGAAAACCATAAACCCACTGTTTGTTTGAACACATTCTTCCTAATTTTCTGTGATGTGGATGAAGCCTCAGACTCTGAATTACATCACCATTGAAGGAAGACCAGCAACAGTAAGAAGAGCCATTGTCATATAAGGTATTAAAAGAATACATTTTTACTCCATAGAAACCTTTATTTAGGTATCTTTATTTAATAACACATAGTCTAGGAAATACTAAGCTGTTGTGCCTAGTTCAGTAGAGAAAGGATTCCTGCTGTATCGTGATGCATGCAGTGGGCTGGTTGGGTCCCCAACCTCATCTGCTCTGACTTGATCAGAAGCTGCACAGACTAGGGTCTCAGTAAAGGCCAGGTGAATAAGTGGATTGATAAAATGATCGAATGAGAAGTGACAAATTGCTCCTTGGGCCAATATCTTACCAGGATCTAAGGAAGTACTCAGACTGCTCAATTGCTTCCTAGGCCTCTAGTAACTTTCTAATGACTAGATGAGAGCTAATTTTCAATTAGGCTTAATGTGTGAAAGAGAACCAAATAACTCATTCATAGACTTAGTCATTTGTTCAGTAAATATTTATTGAAACACCTGTTTTTTTTTTTTAACTTGGCACTATAAGACACATTTCTAGTACAAAAAGAGGAAATCAATTTTTGAGAGGATACTATTATTTTCAGGAAATGATTCTTCCCCCCATGCCCCAGGAAATGATTCTAAGTTAAACGAAAGTTATAATTACAGAATTTTTTTCCATTCCCTAAATTATTATAAATGGAAATATGCCTAAAATTATAATAGTATTTTCCTGTTTAGCTAACTACACAGCTAATCTCCATGAAGATTCTTCAGCACCAAATACAATTAAAGATCATTCAACCATTACTGTTTTGTTTTTGACATTTTTTTAAATCCTTCAGATCATTGCAATATGAATTTTATAGATTTCTCATCCTGTTGTTTAATAGGTCACAATAAAAGTATTGAAGCAACAAAGGGCAGTTTCATGGCTAGATTTTTATGAGATTTCTGCAGTGTTTTTAAAAATAAATTTTTAGTTTTTCTTGAGTTATTTTTAAACTTGTACGATATGAATGATGAAATTATGGTTGCTGTAATTTTATAAAACTGCAACATTAAAAGAGAAGATGTTTTGAAACTGATCAAAATAAGACATTTATCAAAATGCATTTTAATTTATATTTAAAATAGATGTTCTTTTACTTTTTATTGATCTACTGTTTAAAGATTTTATTTACTTATTTGACAGAGAAAGAGAGAGAGAGAGAGTGAGCCCAATCAAGTGTAGCCGCAGGAAGAGGGAGAAGCAGACTCCCTGCAAAACAGGGAGCCTGATGCAGGGTTCAATCCCAGGACCCTGGGATCATGAACTGAACTGAAGGCAGATGCTTAGCCGGCTGAGGTGCCCAGGCACCCGACTTTTTAAAAACAAGTATTTTAAATATCTGAGTTTTCTCATTTGTAAAATGACAAATTTGGACTAGAATGTTGCTAAATTTCCTTTAATTCCAAAAGTCTGTTTATATAATTTTTATTTCATTTGTTATATTGAATTAAGCCTGAATTTCCCCCAAATATGGATTATGTCCAGTGGTCTCACCTATGTTTATATGTGGTGGGACTTGGAATCTTAATTACCAAAAAAGTGTTCTGACTAAATTTGCAATATGCCAATACATCCATCAGGTCTTAATAGTGAGATCAGAATTTTGATTCTACCTTTCACTAGCTGATTCATCTTGGGCAAGTTATTTAGCTTCTCTGATATTAGATTTCCTCACTTGAAAAATGGAGCTAACAATGAATGTATCACTTTTATTGATTTACTGCGGACCATATAGGAAGTGCCTATTAGTGGCTAACATTAAGTGTTCAATAAATGAGGAATAAATATTATCTTCCATAATTCCCCAAACTTGACTTACCAGTGCATGTCCCCATGCCTCCATGATATCTCCTTCTCTTGGAAGGCCCTTCTCTCCCTCTGGTCTCTGTCAAAACATGCCTGCCATCCCTAGGGAGAACTCATTATTCTTTCCTCTGTGCCCCCCATCTAATCTTAACTACTAGAATAGGGGTAGAACACTGTTACAGATACAGTATTTGTTTGTTTACAATTTTGCAATGACAAATGCAAATGCATTTAGGGCCCATCAGGTACAATAAATTAGTATATCACATTGATGACCAAAAAAACTGATGACAAAGGCATTGAGTCAAAGGTGAGAGTTCTGGCTAAGGGCAACAAAATCAGGTGTTTAAAGAACCCTGTAGAAGTCAAATAAAACACACCGCCTAGCTGACTCCGGTCTTTGGGCTGCCATCAGGTAATGTCTGCTTACAGGTCTGTGTCCTCGAATAGGATTTGATCCCTTAAGAACAGGGACAATTCACGCATGTCTTATTCTTCTCTTTATGACTAGTCCCAGAGCTTGCACAGAGTAGGAGCTCAGTGTAATATTTATTGAGTTGAATTAAAATAATATTCATATGAATAGCTCAAAGGTGGTTTGACTTTATCTGGACATATACTTGAGTTTTCTTGATGTCAGAGATTTTAAAACCACCTATATTCCAATGATATAAATATTCTCAAAACATGTATAATTATTAAAGTGTGATGAGACTTGTGACTTTCCACTTTAAATGCTTATGAAGAGCCAATATTTAGGAACCAGGGCCAACTAAAATTCTAAAAAAATATTTAAATTCTAGAGTTCCTTTATCCAGGAAGTGATGAAGAGATGACCTGAAATTGAAAAGCACATCTTCCTGAGTCACCACACAGGGCCTTGGTCAGCACGTTGCTACACAGCCTTTTCTTTCGGGCTCAGACTCTATGTTCTTTAAAAAATGCTTTTACACCTCAGGTGCCAAGTGTCAGCTCAGGAGCTGTTAGGCAGCATTTATCAGTGTGTCTGAGAGCTCCATCTAGTTAGCTTCACAGGCCAAGTGTGCTATGTATTTAATATTTATGAACTATGGGTGTATCTGTCACATTATCAAAGACAAGTTTGTACCTTTAATATACTTGATAAAGAGGCCATGAAACAGGCTGCTTCTGCCTTCTTATAATTTCTCATGGCTGCCCTTAGTTGGGACTAGCCATTGGTTGCTAGCATGTGCCCTGCTGTGTTGTTGTCTTTCATACACAAAGTATGAAAGAGAATGTTCTGGATTTAGTTTCATTTCCCGATATTGAAGATAACATAATTGCCGGTCTTATCTACAAACAAACATGTTAAAACATATCAAACATGGGGCACCTGGGTGGCTCAGTTGATTAAGCAACAGGAAAGGTATCTATCCTGGAAGCTTGATGCACATTATTCGATGTTGGGCAAATATATAACTATTCTCTGGTAATTTTGTATCAGTAATTTGAAAATGGGGTATCAATTCTTCCTTAAATTTGACTAATCTGTCTTTAAAAGAAAATTAAGTATAACCATTTTCTTGATTTGCTCTATTTCTTCCAGAGCATAAAATTTGCGCTGATGATGACTAACAAATATAAAATAGGATAACTGGAATTAATTGCACAGCAGTATACCTATTTATGTAACATAGTGTCCATTATTTCTAAAACCTATTGTAAAAACAATAATGCTTCACCTTAAACTTTCCAAATTTAAACTATATTTTTAAATTGAAGGAATTCATACTTTTGCTAACTTCTTGAACAAAGACTTACTTTGAATCCAGTTTGGTGTGTTTAAAAACAACTACAATTATTTTAAATGCATGATGATCACAAATGGATTGAATCTACATTACAGCCATATTTGCAACATAGTTGCCATTTACATTTTCTCAAAAGAGCTAAGGATTTTTGAACAGTTAAAATTTTGTGTACCTCTATGACACCCCTGCCCATTTCTCTCTTAACCAAGGTATTAAACATGATTGTCATAACCATTATGCTCTCTATTAAACTGAAAGTATGATATCATTTGATATTTATCTTATATTTGTAACCTGAATTTTACCACCTAACTGTAATGTTCACATATTAATTATAGTAATATATTTTATGTTAAAAAATGGTTTAAAAAATTCTTGACTTTTTACTATAAACACACTAGAATTTTATCTTTTTTCTTCTTTTATTTTTTTTTAAAGATTATTTATGTATTTATTTGACAGAGGGAAACACAGCCAGAGAGGGAACACAAGCAGGGGGAGTGAGAGAGGGAGAAGTGGGCCTCCCACCAAGCAGGGAACCAGATGTGGGGTCCAGAGATCAAGACCTGAGCCTAAGGCAGATGCTTAATGACTGAGTCACCCAGGTGCCCAACACACAAGAATTTTCATTGTTATTTAAATGTGTTGCTCACTCCTTCCAGCACAAAGTAAGGATGTGCTATCTTGGCCTCAACCATTCTAAATGCCCTGCTTAAGTGCCACCTCTTTTAAGAGGTTTTCCATTTTTTTTCATGGCTGGAATAACTTTGCCCTCATCTGTTCTCTCTTAGGAGGGAGTAAATCTGCCATGGAAATCACACAGGTGCTGGAGTCAGAGGGACTCTGTTTCAAGATCTAGCTTGCTGGATGGCCTTATGAAACTCACTTCATGCCTGAGCCTCAGTTCCCATTTTGGTAATAGGTGGAAAATAGTTTGTTATAAGGCCAATTATACAAGACAGTGTTTCATTTAAAAAAAATTAAAAAGATTTATTTATTTGAGAGAGAGAGAGAAAGAGAGAGCACAGGGAGTGGCAGAGAGAGAAGGAGTGAGAGAATCCTTAAGCAGATTTCCCTGAGTGCAGAGCCCAATGCTGGGCTTGATCCCAGGACACTGAGGTCATGATTTGAGCTGAAATCAAGAGTTGGATGCTTAACTGAAGAAGTCACCCAGGAACCACCACAAGATAGTGTTTTAAAAAATGCCTGACACAAAACAATCACTCACTTAAGTCTTCCCTATCTACCCTTCTCAACTCTTTCCCTCTTTTGGCTATGTGCTGTTACATTTTTCCTTGTAGTATAATTCTTTCTGTTCATGACATAGTTTACAATAAGTTCCTTAAAGAGTTCTTCATTTTTATATTTCTGACAGAACTTGGCATGGTATGCTGCACAGAGTGGTCAATTGTAAAGGTAACATAAACACAGGAAGTATAAAGCATATCTGTGTCTCCCTGACTCATGACAATATTACTGATGGTTCTGACAGCAACTTTTAAGGGTGGAATGACCAAATCCATGCCACTGGTTTAATGAGTCAGTCAAAACTGGTCATAAAAATGTCACGACCTGTAAAGCCATTCTCTGTGGCTCATATGCTCTTTATTCTCAGAGACACAGATGGACACTTAATGACACAACAACCAGACACATGGCCTCCAGACATACCCGCTCTTTCATTTCTCTCTGTTTCCCCTATGTGCCCTTTCGTTTATGTACTTCAGGGACAAAGAGAGACAAGATTTCAAGGGCAAAGCAATCTCGACTGCTTAGGCCCTAGAGAAAAGTGTAGCACAGAACTAGAGGTGATGTTTTCTGAGGGAAAGACTGGCTCACCATTCATTCTCTGTGGGCCTAAGTTTTCCAGATATGAGCCAGCAAATTTAACTGTGGCCTGAAGCAAACTAGTGACAGTATGTTGGAATCTATCTCCAAATAAGAATATAAGTGTGAAGTGGGTTTGAAAAAAGTCAGGCCTTATTCAGTTTCATGTATCTCTTAATTCTTATTGAGGCGATTCCTATTTTTAAGTGTGATGCCCTTGGGAACAATATTAACTTCCAGATTGGATCTGAGGTAGTGCTTATTGCTGGTGATAAGGGAGAAAAATAGAAACCAGCTCAAAGAAGCTTGATTTTATTTCTCTTCAGCTACATAACTTGGGCATGGCCAGACTGCCTAAAATCATATCTCTACTGACAATCTGCCAGCCCCTCACTGGGCCACCTATTTTCACTACTGCTTACTATTAGACTGTCCCTGGCAAGCCATTAGACTGAGTTCAAAATGAGGGTCCAGGTACATCCTGTTCTACGAGAATTGCTGAAAGAGATTCATGGGTTGTATAAAGAGAGAAAGTGAGAAAAAGAGAGCAAGCAGGTGTTGTTCGCTATTGAAAATACTCCTATTAATGTATTTTTCAGAGCCAATTCCAGAGCAGTTTCAGACTCTTGTGTTATTAGATTACTGGTTCACTTAACATAAAGCTTTTTATTACATTTTAAATATTGGCCTGGATATAAATTTGGGTAATTTGCTAAGATAGTCTAGTGGTGGTGCAGGGTTATAGCTTCTTAGATACAGTGACAGTGGAAAAGGAATGGCAGCTTCTGACATGATATATCTGGAGAGGAAAACATTTGGAAGCAGTTTGAATGCACTCTATTTCTGCATGGACTCTTTGGGCACCCAGCCACTTTCAAAGCATTATTTAACAAATTATGGCACCACAAAAAGTATTTCATGCTCTGGATGTTAGCTTTCAAAAGAGGAACCAATAAATATCTGAGGTTAATACCTAATAGAAGTACTGGAGTGAGTTAAAATTAAAAGGACATTTATATTTATAACAGAAAAAGAAAAAAAATTCCTGCCTTCAAAGTATTACATTCAACTTTATTGCTATTTAGATAGACTCATTTTGTGTACGTGTTGTGTTAATAGTTAAAGAAAAAGATGCTTGTTTATTGTTACTTTTAAGGTGCCAAATTATTTTACGGTAGTGAATTTATCACCAAATGTCATAGTTTCAGAGTTTAGGGAATTATGATGCACTTTGGTTTATATTTGATTTATAAAAAGATCCAAACAATGCAGCTCTCATTTACCCTTTAAATACCAGCACGTGGGCTCTTAAATGGAGCAGATCATTGTGTAGATTTATTGTCTGAGCTGTGGGGTGTCCTATGAATCACCCTTTTGCATCAATAAGATTGGGTCGGTGCAGAAGTGGGGTGATGAAACTCCTCCCTGGAAGAATGCTGCTCACCCATGTGAGGGAAATTTAGTGTGCTGGTGGAGGTAATTTCCTAAATGGCACCCTGGTGCCCTAGAAGACTTAATTCACTTCAGCTGAATGAGCAGTTGGCTCAAGCTCAATCATTTAGAGTTACCTATTCATACTCAAAGGCATATAGATCTCAAATGGAATGTTGTTTAATTGGTGTATATAACTTTAGGGTAACCTGGGTACCGGGTTGGGAAAATATAAATGAGTGCAGCCTAATTAGAAAGCTCCGTTCAATCTTGCTTTCCCAGTCACATTTTCACAACACCAAATAGCAGTGACCTAAGATGAAGTACTTTCAGGAAAGTAAAAAGCAAGTGACAATATCATTGCTTAACTGAAATCACAAACTCTTAGTTTGGAGAGAGTCCCAGAAAGTTCATATCTAAGTATAGATTTAGGTATAATCCAGCAAACTGTATTTATAGGAAAGAAGTGCTGGCAGAGATAAATAATGGAGAGTAGAATAGGCTTGTCAAGAAATAAACAAGGAAGAGGAGATAGATTTTTTGGGTAAATGACATATATAGATCAAAGAAAAATGGCTTCATAAAGTTGTATGTTTGTGTCCATATGTGTGTTTATAAAGTACTGTTTAAACAAACTTTAAGAACAATCTCATCCAATGAACAAATGTGAGACTTTTTCAAATATTCAGTGAGACATGAGACAAAAAAACCTTCACTCTCCCGAGATTTTTTCTTTAATTTATAATATGTGTATCATGAAAAAAAAAACAACCCGAGAATAATCTCCACTATGTGAAGAGATCCCAACTGAAACAACTTTAATAAAAGAAATCAGTCCCTTATATCATATACTGGGCACTCCACAAAAGGAATGACCTCGGCTCATTGTTGATGATGGAGGAAGGTCCTACATCCTTAGTTGTGATCTGACCTCATGCTGGCAAAGACTGACAGTGGCCCATAAATAGCTGTTTCTTTCTTTTTCCTACTTTCAGAACCCCTGATTTTTAACTAGCACATGGCTGGCCAGAATAAGGACCATATTATTCCAGCTTTCCTATGCATCCAGATGAGGTTATGTGACCAAGTTGTATCTGATTAAGTATAAGTATACCGAAAAGGAGGAAATAGGGCAATGTTTACACTTTTCTCCTCCTCAAAGCATGGGACTTAACCAACCATCCGCAAGGTTGGATGGTATGCTGAAGGCAGCCACTCAGGAAGGAGCCTGAGTCTTTGAGAATCACAAAGTCCTCCTCTTAACCACAGATTGCTTACCTCTGGAGGTTGCTTATGTATGAGAGAAACAATTTTTATTCTGTTTTTGGGATTTTCTGTTACTCCCAACAGAATATAATCTTAAACTGATTTTTTATTTGCCTCTCTTAACATGTCGAGTTCCTAAATTAACTGCCTTAAAGTCCTATGATTACTTTCAAAACAGCCTTCATAATTATCATTTGGCTATTCTAGACTATTCTTGTACGTCTCCTCCATTAGATAATTTCTATGAGGCCAATATCACATGATTTTTTTCATTGTATCCCTAGCATTTAAAAACTGATAAATGACTAAATGAATCTCTCTTATCATATATTTTCTACCATTTTTAGATATAAGCCTTTTACTTTTGACAAGAATGAATTCTGATTAATAAATGCAAGCATCCCATGAGTCATTTCTAATCTAATTTTAATGTAATAATTTTATACATGAATGGTTTCTATTTTTATCTTTAGATAAAGGTATAGATTAAATAACGGTTTTAGGCATTGAATTTAGAAAAACAAGTAGTCTGCTGGAATTGAATTCTTCTTCCACTTAATTTCTGTACCTTTGGGTATCAACCTGAGAGCAAAAAATATTGCTAATCCAAAGAATCTAAGCTTGTCAAGATTTATATGTCAGTGTATACACAGGCTATTCTGACAGAAGACATTCCCCAAAGTTTTTATTTCCCCCCGAATGTCAGCTCGTCAGGCTAGTAGGTGAATGGAATGGAGGGGATGGGGGAGGAGATAGATACACTTTTCCCACAATGCCACTATACACACCACAGGTAGATGTGGCTGCTCTCTGGATCACTCGAGGGAAACATTTACTGAACAACTTTTGTGGACTCTGAAAATTTCTGGAAGATTTATAGGAATCTAGTATATTTTAATGGAACTCATTTGCCATTGACACCTTCTATAGAGGGTAGCTACATTTTCTTGGAAAAAAATATTTCACAGAAAATCTCTTTTGAGATAGCCTTCCTATTCACCCCAATTCCTCAGGATGGCAAGGATGGAAGGATCATATTTCTTATCATTCATCCCCCAAGACATACACACACACACACACACACACACACGCACACACACACAAACCCCTCTGTAACTCTTCACTTAGTGAAGGGACTTGACCATTTTGCTAATTGTTAATTTAGAAACTAGAGGATCATTTAGATCTTTCTCACATTTGCCTTATTATCCTCTGGGGAATGTCCTATGGATTTCTTGTAGAAAATATTTTTCTCAGTCATCTTCTTCTTGTATCTTCACTGTAACTGTGCAGCTTATTTAAGTCTGCCATTACTTTACCCTGTATTATTGCAATCACTTTTTCTTTGACTTCCCTATCTCCAAGTTAGCTTCCTTCCAGTCCCCTATATCAGCTGTCAGGAAGATATTACTAAAATGCAAATGTGTTTATGTGATTTTCCTGCTTAAACATTTTGAAAGCTCCACGAAGATTTAAGAATAATGCTTACAATCTAAATTACGTTGTGATGCACAAAGATATTCTTATTAAAATTTAAGTGATTCAGAACAGTGAAAATTTCCTTTTATCATTCATCTAATAACCAGCCTTTTATTGCTGTCATTTTGATTTGTGCCCTCTCAGGTGTTTTTGCATGCTATGTATATTTATATATATAGATATACAAATATGTTTTATGCTTAAACTCGATTACATGAATTGTAGACCCTGCATGACATTAATCTACCACTTTCTTTTTAACTGCACCATAATATTCACTAGTACAAATATGCAATAATTTATCTAATCATCTTCTTCGTGGTGAGTATGTAGGTTATTATGTGTATATCTAGAATAATTACATCGCTGTGGAATTTCCGAGTTGAACAATATGTTAATCTTAAAATATGATAATCACTTTCAAACAGTCCACCAGAAGTCTCTGTCAATTTATACTCTTATGCGCAGAAATCAGTTGCATTCTTATATACTAACAACGAAAAAATAGAAAGGGAAATCAGAGAATCGATTTCATTTACTATAGCACCAAAAACTATAAGATACTTAGGAATAAACCTAACCAAAGAAGTCAAGGATCTGTGCTTGAGGAACTACAGAACACTCATGAACGAAATTGAAGAAGAAGCAAAAAGATGGAAGAGCATTCCATGCTCATGGATCGGAAGAATAAACATTGTCAAAATGTCTATACTGCCCAGAGCAATCCACACTTTCAATGCCATTCTGATCAAAATTCAACCATTCTTCAAAACATTAGAACAAACAATCCTAAAATTTATATGGAACCAAAAAAGACCCCGAATCGCTAAGGAATTGCTGAAGAAGAAAAGCAAAGCTGGGGGCATCTCATTACCTGACTTCAGGCTTTATTACAAAGCTGTGATTACCAAGACAGCAAGATACTGGCACAAAACAGAGAAATAGACCAATGGAACAGAGTGGAGAGCCCACATATGGACCCACAAATCTATGG
>PITA01004251.1:0-126174 GCA_004023965.1 Spilogale gracilis
AACAATATAACAACAATAGCAATGGAACAAAAGAAAAAATAAAGGGATTTATATGTGCAAGTGTCTTCCATCCTTAAAGAAACTCTTGGTCAATCCCACACCCTGTTAGGATTTTTTCCCTCCATAAGCAATAGAGTACACACCCAACAGCAGTTTAAGCCAGAAGTCCAAAAGAAAGTGATCTCAGAGCAATGAAGTAGCTCAGCAACATCATTAAAAAATGGGAGAACTTTCTTTAATTTCTGTTCAAATATCCTTGGCATGTTTGACTTTTCCCATCATGTTTGTAACTTCAGGATCATGAGATGGTAGCTGAAGGTCCATAGTTGGTAAGAGGGTTTAATTCAGGACTACCTGTTCCATTTGTTAGGGGAGAAAAGGTTGTCACATTGCCAAACTAAGTGTCAGGGATGAACTGGGTTTCACAAGAGCTCCTGTAGCCACGAGGTAGCCACGGTCGGCTTCTCTGGGTCACTGCCTTTGGACACTAGTTATGGTCTCTGAGGTTCAGAGATTAAGTTCAGATAGAAAAAAAAAAACCATGTTTCTGTTATGATTAAGAGTGAAAGGGAAGGAAATCCTGCCACTTACCACGACATAGATGAACCTGGGGGCATTACACTAAGTGAAATAAGCCAGACACAAGGGCAAATACTGTATGATCTCACTAATATGTAGAATCTTAAAAAGTGGACCCTCCAGAACCTGGAGTAGAATGGTGGTTGCCTCGAGCTGGGGGGATATAGGGCAATGTTGGTCAAAGGGTACAAACTCAGAAAAAGAATAAGTTCTGGGGATCTAATGTCCAACACAGTGACTATAGTAAATAATAAAATAATACTGTATTGTATGCTTGGAATTCGCTGAGAGTAGATCTTAAGTGTTCTCACCACTGAAAAACATATACATATATTGACTCATCACACTGTACACCTTAAAAAATCACATTGTACAATGTAAACATAGACAATTTCTATTTGTCTATTCCACCTCAATAAAGCTGGCCAATTTTTTTTTTTTTTAATAAAAAGAGCACAGTGGAGAGACCCAGAAAAAGGCTGAGGCTCTAAGGCGATTCCCTCGAGGAAAGGCTGAAGGCAAGAACCAGACAGAGTAAAAGCGGCAGTGGTGAGGTGAGCGGGACGCGCGCGCTGCGGGGCAGTGACCCCGGTGATGGGCCAGGGTGACCAAAGCCAAAGGGACGTGAGTGAGTGCTGGTCCAGCTGCCACATCAGCTCCACGGGTGAGCGGAGGGCGAGGATCCGTCCGTTCCCTCGCGGACGGCGCGGTTATTTAGTGAAAGTCACGGACACAGGGTAGCGTTCTTGCCGGACACTCGTCCCGTCGGCGTGGGCGTCTGTCCGAGCCCACTGAGGTGGGGGGGGGGTCATCATCGGGAGCCTTGTGGTCAAACTTCAGATGACCCTGAGTGGTGTGACGAAAGCTCAAGCCAGAGGAAAGCCTGGAGAGTGGCTATGATGGGGACCTGCTGGTGGCCATGTAGGTGGACACCCAGGGGCTGGGCCGGGAGGGCGCTCGGGAGAGCTGCGACTTCCAGGGCGCGGCTGGCCAGCCTGGCGGGGGCTGGGGGACCGGAGGGGTCTGGAGTCCCCTGGGGGTCCTTAGCTCGATCTCGTCTTCTCTAAATACTGCCTAGCCAAGAGGCCAGGCCGTCCTTCCCGTCGAGGGGAGCCGTCCTCTTCCCGCCGCAGGGCTCTTTCCCTCTACCAGGGCTCCCTTGCCCACCTGCCAGGTGCTTAGTCTATTGCATGGTTGTTTGCCTACAGTTGAGAAGCCAACAGAGCTAAAGTAACAGAGTCTGGGGTGGTGCACAGTGATTAATCTGCTCAGTTCTGCAGAAAGCCGGAGCGGCAGGGAAGCAGACAGAAGAGGCCCGGAGCCCCCGGGCCCTCTCTTCCCGGAGAACCCATCACAAAGCTTCCGGTCTGGATCTATTGATTAGTATCCCTTTGCACTTCTTGATGTAACGAAAACAGCTCTTGTAAGGTTTGCTCCTTGTCAAGATGGCGACTGCACGGGCTGTGGGAACAGCATCTTCCTCTGCGTTGCTGATGGAAAAAACGAGAGAAGCAAAACAGTGGTATTTACCGGGTTATGAGGACAATATTAGTGGCTGGGAAATTACAAACGCAGAAAAGTATGAGGAACACTCACCCAAATACCACCACCTAGACATAACTATTATTAAGGTTTTTAACTTTATATAACTATAGTTAATATATATTTGGGTCTACCTGAGGTCATTTGGTAGCTACAGTTTTGTATGCTAATTTTAAATTTAGCATTAATTAGCAATTATTTTCCCAGACAGTATTTTTTGTAGTACCCCAAACTGGGCTCTAGGCTCCAGCCATACCAAAGGAAATCAGGCAGAGAGAGGCTGGGGCGGGGGCGGGGGGGGGGGGCAAAATTATGTCCCATGTGATGGTTTTCTGAACTAAATGCTGTTGGTGTTACAACCTCCATAGTTTCCTGGCTTTCCTCCTCAATTCTCAGAGGATGTGATATGAAGAGGACAAGAGAGGCTCAGAGACCCTGGGACCATTTTGTTGTTGTTGCTGTTTTTAAAGATTTTATTTATTTATTTGACAGAGAGAGAGAGGTCACAAGTAGGCAGAGAGGCAGGCAGAGAGAGAGGGGGAAGCAGGCTCCCCGCTGAGCGGAGAGCCGACTGGACTCGGGCTTCGATCCCAGGACCCTGAGATCATGACCTAAGCTAAAAAGCAGGGGCTTAACCCACTGAGCCACCCAGGGGCCCCCTGGGACCAGGTTTTAGAGCAGAGGATTTTCTCTGGTGCGGGGCTGTCAGTCAGATGTGCTGCAGCGCCTGGTGCATTGCTGAGGAACCTGCATGTCCTCAACCACACAGATGGCATTTAAAGAAATTTTTGACCACCCATGCCATGGCCCGCATCCCAACTTCTGCCCTAGTAAGTGGACCTTTCTAACCAGGGAACTTGGCCAAATCATAGTCCTAAGAGGTAAGGAGAGCTGTCTTCCATGAAGATACTATCAGACATAAACTCTTCTCTTCCTGACTTGGAACCATAAACTTCAGCTGCCTCCTTCTTTTAGTCCCACATGAGCCTCTTAATGGTATTTGTAATGAGTTCAGCCTATGGAAAATTTTAATCAGCTTTTGTATTCTTATGATTTGGGTGTCTTTGTTATCATTTTCATTCTTACTGTGGCAAGGTTAAAGCAGGAGCCAAGTATAAACTCAACCCACTTCTGGACCAGCCCCAATCATAGCGACTTTAATATCCTTTCTTACTTGTCAGAGTGCAGAGGGTCACGTGGGGAACCTTTATCACACGAGGAGCAGCCACCTTTAGCTGCCTGTCCAACAGTCATTTCCTCCTTGTTCAAGCATTGACTACAGTAAGAGGGAAAGAGCTACAAAAACACTAAAAAGGTAGGAATAAAAAGGCGGAATAAATATAAATTGGGACTGGTCTAAGCCAATCATGAGAATCTTGAACCTCTTTGCCAGATACTCACTTTTCAGCCTTTCTTGCTGTTTGAGATAGCCACGTGATCCAGTTCCCATGATGGGCATAGGGAAAAAATCTGGAAAATACTTCCTTCCTGATGAATAGGAAAGGTGTTTTTCCTTTGTCCCTTTTTTCTCATCTTTGAATGTAGTATGAAGCCTCAACTATGGTAACCTAACCATCTGGTGACAGTGAGGTGAGAGCATGAGTGTGAGAAGTCACCAGGCTCAGAATGCTGGTGTCGAAGCCTGAAAAGGAACGGATGCTGGATGGCATTCTTGAGTTACCGGTCAACCCTAGAATTGCCTACTTTGCGAATCTTTCTTAAGAAGCAAGAAAATTTCTTATGGTTTAAGACACTCTTTCTTGCAGGTGAACCTATCCTAATTGATACATGCCAAGGATGGCCAGTGCATGAGGGGCTCCACTTTTCTGAAAGGCGGTGTCAATATTGTAGTAACTGCTAAACTACAAACCGACAAATTCAATGTAAGGAGTTGACCAGTTGTGTTAATAAGATGCATTTTTCTTCCAGCTGGTGGAAGCTGATCCTTCCAGAAGATGGATGGATTAAGATGAGGGAGTAAGCATAAGCAAAAGGAATCATCCAGAATCTGTATTCCATAATTCTTTAGTACAGTTAATGTGGCATACTCCTTTTTTATACATTTAAAAAAATATTTTATTTATTTAGTTGACAGAGAGTCATAGTGAGAGAGGGAATGCAACAGGAGGAGTGGGGGAGGGAGATGTGGGCCTCCCCCAGAGCAGGGAGCCCAATGTGGGGCTTGATCTCAGGACCCTGGGATCATGATCTGAGCCAAAGAAGGCAGCCACTTAACTGACTGAGCCACCCAAGCACCCTGTGGCATACCCTTATGTGTTTTCATGAAGCCTAAAACATGTTGGTATTATTATATGTTTTTTACAATACCTAACAGAGAGAAGCTAACCTACATAGTATACCAACAGGAAGTCATACTCACAAATAAAGACCTCTCAGAGCATTTGGTGGGCACTAAGATACAGCATGAGATTTAGCTTGAGTGTGCATTCATCCCAGAGCTGATGGTACAGAGTAATGTAAATTTAGGAACAAAGGAAATTTAAAAATACCTCTTGATTTCAGCTACTTCATAATGAAACATTTTTGTTTCCATCGGTTTTTAGTGAGTGGTTATTCATTTTGCAAATTCATTCACTGACAGTTTTTTTTAAAGATTTTATTTATTTATTGGACAGAGAGAGAGAGATCACAGGTAGGTAGAGATGCAGACAGAGAGAGAGGGAAGCAGGCTCCCTGCTGAGCAGAGAGTCCGATGTGGGGCTCAATCTCAGGACCCTGAGATCATGACCTGAGCCAAAGGCAGAGGCTTAACCTACCATGCCACCCAGGTGCCCCTTCACTGATAGTTTTAAATGGTCATCTTCCTCACAGCATCTAAAATGTTGTTGGGCCTATCCAAAAACTGAATTATGGAATCTCTTCAAGAATATGGTGTTAAGGAACATTCTTGAACTTTGAAGTCAGACCAACAAGAATTCAAATTTTCTGCTATTAATTAGGTGACCTTGGACATATTCCTTTACTCCTCTCAGTCTTTTTAAAAATTAATTAATTAATTAATTAATTATTTTAAAGATTTTTATTTATTTGAGAGAGAGAGAGCATCAGAGAGGTAAGGTCAGAAGGAGAAGCAGACTCCCTGCTAAGTAAGGAGTCCAACGAAGGACTTGATCCCAGGGCTCCAGGGTCATAACCTGAGCCAAAGGCAGTCTCTTAAACAACTCAGCCACCCAGGCACCCTGAGTCTCATTTCTTAAATGAGGATAATAATGCCCATCACAAAAGGCTGTTGTGTCATTTTAAGTAAAGAATGTATAAAGTACAGAAGACACAGTAGGTGTTGATAACTAATAGCTTTTCTGTCAGTTAGGGTCTTATAGGAAATAGGCAGAATATACAAATTAAGATGTTTTAACTTTTTTTTTTCCTGACAAATGGATTTATTTCCAAAAGTGGGCAGTACTTAGGGGAACCATATCTAGGAAAAAATTCCCATGTTAAATAAATGAAGCTGCTGTTCAAATTTAATTCACAAGGGTGTTAATCACCTCACTATTGTTTCAGCAAAAACCAGGAAACAGGGCGCCTGGGTGGCTCAGTGGGTTGAGCCTCTGCTTTCGGCTCAGGTCATGATCTCAGGGTCCTGGGATCGAGGCCCGCGTCGGGCTCTCTGCTCGGCGGGGAGCCTGTTTCCTCCTCTCTCTTTGCCTGCCTCTCTGCCTACTTGTGATGTCTCTCTCTCTGTCAAATAAATAAATAAAATCTTAAAAAAAAAAAAAAAACAACCAGGAAACAATCCAGATGTCTGAGTATAGGAAATTGATTACATTCGAACAGCTAAATACCATAAAACCAATCAAAATAGCATTGTAAATGTAACTGTATTGACACCAAATAGATCAGTAATATAGTGTTAAGTAAAAGAACAGATTTTAAGATACTATAGAGAGTAGAAACTAATTGGTTAAAATTATATTTATAATCTCAATTTATATCTAGATATTATTTAAAGCCAGACCTTTAAGATTCTTTTGGAATCTTTTATAAACTTCCAGCCTTTTTTTGGTCCTCAAAGAGGTAGAGATGTGATTTCACATCTTCAGGGGGAATTGGGGGGCATCACCCTTAACATGATTCAGATGATTTGATAGAAGTGGCTAGTATTGTTTGGTGATAGGTCTTCTCACATGCGTTTGCATCAAAGCTGTCTCTGAGACCGTAACTTCTTTGGGGTGAAGTTCAAGGTGAAGGTGGAAAAAATACTGTTACCTGCCTGTGTGCCTGTGTGAATTCAGGGAGCACTGCCTTGCCGAGTGTTGCTTGTTCCTGTTTGGTTAATCATATGCAGGGCATCTAGAGCTGGGAAACTGAGAACTGCAGGAAGGACAGGAGGCAAGATCTTCCCTTTAGAATAGAGATTATAAAAAGTAATTGGACTGGCCATGGTTTAGCTCAGTGAGGGCCGGATGATTGATGTCAGTGTGAGAATGACGTAGGACAGAATAAACCAGAAAGCACAGCAGCTGAACTACTGTGATCTGTTCTCATTGTCTGGCTGGGGCCACACCTCTGAAGGCAGAGGGATGAAGTTTCTTCTCCAGCAGGGGATGCAAACTGAAGTGGTTACAGGGTGACAAGTAGTAATGACAATAATAGGAAACACCCCTGCCGAAGAGTGTTCTAAGGGTTTTACTTGAATTTTCACTTTAAAATCTCAAAAACCCTATAGAGAAGATACTATATTGTTCGTGTAATTTTATAGACGGAAGAGACCTATACAGAAAGGAACTTGTCCAAAGTTAGGGAGTCGATGAGCAGAGATGGAATTTGAACCCCCATCTGGCTGTAGTCAGACTCTTACATTATGGTCTGCTGCCTCTTTGATGTGAGGATAATGTCCTTGAGTGAAGCTGGCTGGACGTAAGGAAAAGGAAGAAGGGGAAGTGGGTAAAACTGGGAGATGAATGTCCTGCCTGGGCAGACAGTTCATGGTCAGCAACTGCTCCTGTGGAAGAAGGTGGGCCCGGTGTTTCCAGGTCATCGGGTTCTCAAGACAAAGCAGAAACCTGGACTCCTAATTTTAGAGTACACTCCAGGCCAAAACACACACATGAACGTGTGTGCACACATGCTTGTACTGTCATGGACCAGAAATTTCTGTATCCTCTATTAAAGAGAATGGACATTTCCATGCTCAGTCATTCCCCAAAAGTGAGAAAGCTGAGTAGATGAACCTTAGATGGGAGGAAGGGAAAAAACTCCACCATTTATTGTGTTGACATTTTAGGCAAGTTAATTTATGTCTCTGAGCCTGTGTTTTCTCATCCATAAGTTGGAGGGGAAAACAGTATTATCTCATAGGGTTTAGGTGGGGGTTACCTGGGGTGACCAACTTTTTAAAGTGCCAACCTGGAACATGGCCATATCAGACTAAAATATATGTAATATATAATATATTATAAATGCATATCATAAATTTATTATATAATGTATAATCATAATTAACATAATTATGTTTTATTATTTTAACAAAAATTTGGGAAAGAGGTGTTTATTTGAAAGTATACATCATTCTGTATTATTTCCTTTTTTTAAAAAGATTTTATTTATTTATTTGAGAGATAGGGCGAGAGAGAGTATGAATTGGGGGGAGGGGCAGAAGGAGAGGGGGAAGCAGACTCCCCATTGAGCAGGAAGTTGGGTCACAGGGCTCCATCCCAGAACTCTGGACTCATGACCTGAGCCCAAGGCAGATGCTTAACCGACTGAGCCACCCAGGTGGCCCTGTATTATTTAAATACTTTAAAATAGCATGTTATTGATATCATTAAGATAATTATGTTTATTAGAACAATAGTAATCTGTCCCAGCACCATTGGTTCAAAACACTACTCTTCCCCCACTGACAGTCTTGGCACCTTTGTTGAAAATCGGTTGCCCATAGATGCATTGGTTTATTATGTATTCTAAGACATATAAGTGTAAGACTTTTAAAAAGAAGCATGTAAACCAATAGGACTAATTAGACAGGTATTACCTATATTTAATTAAAACAACAATGACCTTTATCCTTTTGTCCCATATTTTTACTATATTCCCCTTTCCAATAATACTTGTCTGTACTGCTTAAAAACTTTAGAACATACTTCTTTTTTTTTTAACATAAGGGTAAGAGTGATCAGTAAAACATAAAATTGGACTTTGACTTGCAGTTTTGCTCTTAGGAGGCCCATGTGACTCTGGGTCTAGGTGTCAGCTGCATGTGATGATATTGTCTACAAAAGCAGGTGGACATGGAAACAGGGTTTTACTTCCGACCGGCAGATTTTCTAACTTGTAGAAGTTAGTTTCCAGCTTTCTAAAAATGTCTAACCACATGTTTCCATAGGGTTGTTTGATGGATTAGTTCTTTGTCAATTAATTAGGTCCTTTGCATTTATGGATTCATCCTATATACCATGCAGGTCTGAAATGCCCTTTTTTTTTTTTAAGATTTTATTTATTTATTTGACAGAGAGAAACACAGCTAGAGAGGGAGCCCCAGCAGTGGGAGTGAGAGAGGGAGAAGCAGGCTTCCCGCCGAGCAGGGAGCCTGATGTAGGGCTCCATCTGGGGACTTGGGGATCATGACCTGAGCCGAAGGCAGATCATTAATGACTGAGCCATCCAGGAGTCCCAAATACCCATCTTTTTAAAAATATTCTGAAACACATGAAATGCCATCATAATTTCAACCTTTCTTTCTCAGGGAAAACAGTTTTAAAGCACAGAGATAATTTGAACTTGTGAAACTGAAGTTGGAGTCCAGGTAAAAGTTACCATGTAGTAAAGAAATTAAGAAGTTCTATTTAACTTGGTGTCTTTCTCTGGTAGTGGGTTTTTGTGGGGTTTTTTTCCTTTTCAGTTCTGGAGCAGTCTTATTTCCAAAAAAGGAGTCATTTTTCACTGTATGAGCTCTTATCACAACTTACAAACAACATCAGACTTGGGCGCAACCAGTTCATCCTTTTCTACGCCACTTCAAGCCTCTTCAGAGACTATCAAACAATTTTAGAGAAGCAGCATATATGTTTCTATGTTATTGCAATCCTTTTTCTCTCCGATGTACTTCCAAATTAGAGAAGGATATTCTCCTTATCCCACACTGTTAAGATTTGATTTTTATGGGAGGCCAACATTTGAACATCTTTTCTATGGAAGGCAGCAGTGACAGCTGTCTTGTAGGCGCATGTAAAATAAGGCTATCTGCTTCCATTCTGTAAAATCAAAAATCTTATTAAATGCTTTTGTACATTTTGAGAACACTGAAAATGACTAAAATTTTTCATTATGAAAGCTTCAATTTCACAGGTAAGCAAGTCACCTCTTGTTGGCAGTGTTATCTACAAAATGTGCAGACTCCTTAGAAGCTGCAGTCTTTGCAGCACCTGGGTGGCTCAGTTGTTAAGGGCCTGCCTTCAGCTCAGGTCATGATCCTGGAGTCCCAGGATCTAGGCATCAGGCTGCCTGCTCGGCGGGAAACCTGCTTCTCCCTCTCTCACTGCCCCTGCTTGTGTTCCCTCTTTAGCTGTGTTTCTCTCTGTCAAATAAATAAATAAAATCTTAAAAAAAAAAAAAAGAAGAAGAAGCTACATCTTCATTTTCTTTGGTAAGGTATTTATAGCCTGAATAGAGTTCGTCAAAACTTAAGCTTTCACTGTCTGCTGACTATGTAGCTAGATGAGCAAAGTCTAGTTTGTATCTGGATAAGATATCAACAATCTTTTGCCTCCTATTTTCTCAGCGTCCATTAAAATCTTAGTAGAAATCAGGAAGATTTCTTTGATTGGGAACTCCAGTGTTGAAATCAAAGTACATAAGAGTTGAAGTGGTTTGAAGAGTCATCTGATATTCCCTAGAACAGGATGGTCGATAAGAACTGACAGAATTGCTCTACACTGTAAGGGGCCAACACGTCTGTTTGCCCATAGGACTTTTTAGCTGCAACTTTTGAATCAGGAAATGTAACTTCATTCAATATTGTGAAGCAATCAAGGCAACTATGATAATGTATTTGTTTCTTCCTGTGTTATATGCAACACAGGAATGCATATAACATTGCATTATATGCATTCCTGTGTTGCATGGAACAACAACATTTGTTGAGCAGCTATACTTTTCACGTTAGCATTTGTGTCTTTTGGGGGAGACAAAAATACTTTTTATTGATTTAGAAGCGCTTGCTCATCTCATCCCAGATTTGTGAGATTCACTTTCTATATATGCTGTTACCTCCCATCTCCACCATGCCCAACCCCCAATATTGTGCAGTATGTTCTGTTCTGGTTACATACCTTCCTAACCCAGTTGTATGTCTTTCCATCCATTATTTATATAACACATTTTGGTCCATCATTTGGTGAAGTTTGGATCATGCTAGCACTGGTATTGTAATCATTCTCATTCTCATTATCTGAACACTGAGAAAACACGGTCGCATATTCACAATGTGAAAAAATAAACTAGCTCTACCTTGATAAAAAGCAAAACAATCCACAGGCAATCAAGCACAAACTGTTAATAGTCATGATTACAATGCACTTCACACTTCAGCTGTATCCCTGGGAGGGTCACAGCAATGGGCGATCCATGACTGAGGAGTGCAAATCATGGTTGCCAACATCGGTGGACAAGGAGAAATCAGCAGTAGCTACAAAAGATGGATAATATATGCTGTATCCATCTGACACTAAAAAAGCAATGTTGCAGGGTGCCTGGGTGGCTCAGTCAGTTAAGTGTCTGCCTTCAGGTCAGGTCATGATCCCAGGGTCCTGGGATCGAGCCCCACATCAGGCTCCCTGCTCTTCAGGGGAGCCTGTTTCTCCCCCTCTTGCTCTGCCTCTGCTCATGTTCTCACTCTCTCTCAAATAAATAAAATCTTTAAAAACAAACAAATAAATAAATAAATAAATAATATAAAAAGCAATGCTGCTTTCAGCCTCTTTTCTTTGGGTCACTCCATGAGGTTTATACTTTTCCTCCAACCTTCTACACCCATCACTGAAAATCAGGCCTTTTTTCCCCAGGGAGGTGGACTTCCTAGAACCAGGATTTGCAATACTAAAATTGGGACAGTTGCCAGAAAACCAGGATGGTTGGTCACTTTAACCAATTAAATTAAAAAATCCAGATAAAACACTTAGCATGATACTAAGGACAAAAGTGCTCATTAGGGCCTCAAGAAAGTTGAGTCTGGACTTAGGACACAGAGATGCTCAGAGTTTTCCCAATAATGGGAATGAATTGGTCCTACCATGTGAAGGCAAAGTAAGGAGATTGGAAAAGAGGTGCCCGATAAGGACTCTGAGATGAGCCTAGGCTTGTAGCTCTATTTTATTTGTTGTTTATGATTCTCCAACAAGCTGTATATAAAGCTTTACCTAGGCTTTACTATGAGGACCATCAATGAGGGAGACAGCACTGGGCGGCTAGACATCAGAGAAGGCAGTGCTACAGCTGTTCCTTGCACGAAACAGAAAAACCTGGGGCACACTTTGAATGTATTAAGTCCTTGCACAGTAGAATTGCCAAATAAAATTCCCAGTTAAATATGAATTTCAGACAAACAGCAGTTCTTAACTATAAATACTTCTCAAATATTACATGGGAAATCCTTATATTAAACAATTATTCAGATTTAACTGGGGATCTTGTATTTTTATTTGCTAAATCTAACAACTCTACTGATAGGCAAGTGGGAACTTAAGAAATGTAACTGATTTTTTAATCTCAATATGGCAAAGCCCAGAGATAGAGTGAGCAACTGACAGATAACTGAAAAGATAGAAACCAAAATGTTAAAAATGGTTATCATTAAATAACAGTGTTACAGTGATTTTAGTGTAACTTTCCTAATTTCTATTTATTCTAAACATTATATTAATGTATAATTAAAATAGTATAGTCTCTGTGATGGAGAAATCTGGAGAACCACCCAAAGGATGCATTACTCAGAACTGGCTAGCTGTTACAATACACAGCCCCCAATTTCAGTAGCTTAACCAAATGAAAATGTATTCCTTCCTCACATAAAGTCAAATTGGGTGTTTTAGATCAGTGGGCAGCTCTCTTCCAGATGGGATTCAGGGACCCAGGTTACTTCCATAACCTGGGTTGCCTCCATCTTTAATCCAAAGTTGCCACAGGGTTGTTTCTACCTCCATTCCAACCAAGTCAAATGGGAAAATGAGCATGAAAGTTTTTAGGTGAAAGAATATTGAGTGAAAAGATATTTATGAGCACAGACTGAAAGTTCCATTACCAATTTAACCCACATTCCACCGACCAGAATTCACAGAGCAGTTTATGCCACCAGAAACATGAATGAAAAACCTGAACTAAAAAAATGACATGTTCCTAGAATGTTTTATGTTTTTATGGCTACTTAATAAAATTATTCTGAAAGTGATCTAGATGGAAAAATAATGGTGAAAACAGTGAAACATTTCTCAAAAGAAAAATGATAGGGGCGCCTGGGTGGCTCAGTCCATTAAGCATCTGACTCTTGGTTTCAGCTCAGGTCATGAGATCCAGCCCCACTTCAGCTCTATGCTCTGTGCAGAGTCTGCCTGAAATTCTCTCCCTTCTCTCCCCCTCCCCCCTCCCTCTCCCCTGCTCTTCCCCCCCTCTCTTTTTCTTTCTCAAACAAATAAATAAAATCTTAAAAAAAAAAAGAAAAATGATAACGATGGATAAGCTCATGGAGGGGGTACTTTCAGGATCATATATAAGAGTATATTGGGTGCCTGGGTGGCTCAGTGGGTTAAAGCCTCTGCTTTCAGCTCAGGTCATTATCTCAGGGTCCTGGGATCGAGGCCCACATCAGGCTTTCTGCTCAGCAGGGAGCCTGCTTCCTCCTCTCTCTCTGCCTGCCTCTCTGCCTACTTATGATCTCTCTCTCTGTCAAATAAATAAATAAAAATCTTTAATAAAAAAAGAGTATATTAAAAGTTTACAGTATTGAAATCAGAATGAAATCATATCAAAAATAGACACACACACAGGATAGAGTTCAGAAAGTGACATTAAGTAGAGAATTATAAGTTGCTTTGACTAGAATAAATGGGCTTTCTTTCCAAAGCCAATATGTGGCATCCATTCCCTTTATTTACTTTTTTAAAGATCTTATTTATTTGAGAGAGAAAGCAAGAGAGTAAGTGGGGTGGGGAGGATCAGAGGGAGAAGCAGACTCCCCACTCAGCAGAGACCACCCCCCTCAGGTCTCCATCCCAAGGACTCCAGGATCACAATTAGAGCCAAAGGTAGATGCTTAACCTTTTTTTTTTATTTTAAATATTTTATTTATTTGACAGAGAGAAACACAGCTAGAGAGGGAACACAAGCAGGGGGAGTGAGAGAGGGAGAAGCAGGCCTCCCGCTGAGCAGGGAGCCTGATGCGGAGCTTGAAGCAGACTCCCTGCTTAATAGGGCTCAATCTTGGGACCCTGGGATCATGACCTGATCCAAAGGCAAATACTTAACCAACTGAGACACCCAGGTGCCCCTGTATCTAGTTTGCTATAAGGTTTTTTAAAAGTCATGAATGAGTGTTGAAATTTAACCAAGTAACTATATAACTTGACCTGGTTATATGATTTTTAATCTGTTAATGTAGTGAATTATATCAATTAATTTTCAAATGTTGCATTACCAGAATAAGTTAAACTTAGTCATAATGTAGTATCTTTTTTATATGTTGCTAAATTCAGTTTGCTGGTATTTCATTTAAAAATTTTAAATCCATATTCATTATTGAGCCCTACCTATAATTTCCTTTCTTGTATTCTCTTTCTTGGGTTTAATTATCATGATTATACCAGTTTCTAAAAATAAACTGAAGAGTATTCTCTCTTTTGTAAGTTTCTGGAAGAGTTGGTTTAAGATGGGAGTATCTGTTTCTTGATTGCTAGGTAGAATTCAACACAATCATTCAATAGGATCTTGTTGATTTTCTGTCTAGTAGTTCTATCAGTTTCTAAGAGGGGCTATTTAAAAGTCCCCTGATATAATTTTGATTTGTCTATTTCTCCTTTCAGCTAAACCAGTTTTTGCTTCATGTAATTTGAAGCTCTGCTGTAGAATCCATACAACATTTAAGATAATTATATCTTCGGGGTGCCTGGGTGGCTCAGTTGGTTAAGCGACTGCCTTCGGCTCAGGTCATGATCCCGGAGACCCGGGATTGAGCCCCACATCGGGCTCCCTGCTCGGTGGGAAGCCTGCTTCTCCCTCTCTCAGTCCCTTTGCTTGTGTTCCCTTTCTGGCTGTGTTTCTCTCTGTCAAATAAATAAATAAAATCTTTAAAAAAAAAAGATAATTATATCTTCTGTTAAGAGTTGAATGTGTCCCCCAAAAAGTATGTTGAGGCCATAACCTCTGCTTTCTGTCAATGTGACCTCACCTATAAATAGATGTAATTCGGTTATAATGAGGTCACACTGGATTAGGGAGGGCTTTGTTAAAGAAATAAAAATTGGACCCAGACAGACACAGAAGGAAGACAGCCATGTGATGATAGAGGCAGAAATTGGAGTAATACATCTACAAGCCAAGGGACACCGAAGATTACGGGCAAAAACCAGGAGCTAGAAGACGAAAGGGAGGATTCTCCCACAAGTTTCAGAGGGTGATGGCCTTGCCAACATCTTAATTTCAGACTTCTACCCTATAGAACTGTGAGATAATAAATGTATATATATTTCTTAAGACGTATTTATTTATTTATTTATTTATTTATTTATTTATTTATTTATTTATTTGACAGAAAGAGAGAGACAGAGAGCACAAGTAGGGGGAGCAGGAGAGGGAGAAGCAGACTTCCTCTTGAGCAGGGAGCCCAATGTGGGGCTCCATCCTAGGACCCTGGGATCGTGACCGGAGCTAAAGGCAAATGCTTAAGCCACTGAGACACCCACATGTCCCAAATTTATATTGTTTTAACCCACCCAGTTTGTGGTCCCCCTTTTTTTTTAAAGATTTTATTTATTTATTTGACAGAGAGAAACACAGCTAGAGAGGGAACACAAGGAGGGAGAGCAAGAGAGGGAGACACAGGCTTCCCGCCCAGCAGGGAGCCCGATGTGGGGCCTGATCCCGGTCTCCGAGATCATGACCTGAGTCTAAGGCAGTCGCTTAACCAACTGAGCCACCCAAGCGCCCCTGTGGTCCCTTTTTACAGCAGTCTTAGGGAACTAATATATCTTGCTAGTGTACTAATTAATCCTTTATCATTGTGTAATAGTCCTCTTTGTATGTAGTAATATTCTTTGCTTTGAAATTGACTTTATCAGATATTAGTGTAGCCACTCGTGGTTTTGGATCAATGTTTGCAAGATAAAGCTTTTTCAATCCTTTTATTTTCAACCTATTTTATTGAATTTGAAGTGAATATCTTGTACACAGCCTATTTTTGAGTCATGTTTATTTATCCACCCCACTTATCTTTGTCTTTTCATTGGTGTATTTAGATCATTTACCTTTAAGGTGATTATAGTTAATGCTTAAGTCTGCAATTTTGTTTCTGTTTCCTCTAGTTCTCATTCATTTGTTTCCTTTTCTTGCCTCTCTGTGGGTTATTTGAACATTTTTTTAGGATTCTATCTTATTTATAGTGTGTTTGAGTGTGTCTCTTTGTATACTTTTCATACTGGTTGCTCTAAGTATTAAAATATAAATAAGTGACATTTTATTCCACTGGTATCAACATTTGAGCATTTCTTTTCTTTTTTTTAAATATTTTATTTATTTGACAGAAAGAAACACAGCCAGAGAGGGAACACAAGCAGGGGGAGTGAGAGAGGGAGAAGCAGGCTTCCCGCCGAGCAGGGAGCACGATGTGGGACTCGATCCCAGGTCTCCAGGATCATGACCTGAGCCGAAGGCAGTCACTCAACCAACTGAGCCATCCAGGAGGCCCATTTGAGCATTTCAAGTGAAGTTTGGAAACTTCTATTTAAGCCCTTTTACCTTCTCCACTTTCAAATATCATTGTCTTGAGTATCACATGAGGTTATAATTTTTGTTTCAGTCATCAAATATGATTTCTAGGGATGCCTGGGTGGCTCAGTTGGTTAAGCATCTGCCCTTGGCTCAGGTCATGATCCCTGCTCTGCGGGGAGCCTGCTTCTTCCTCTTCCTTTGCCTGCCACTCCCCACCCCCACTTTGTGCTCTCCTCTCTTTGTCAAATAAATAAATAAAATCTTCAAACATGATTTCTAAAGTTCATGAAGAGGACAGTCTACTGTGTGTACCCACATTTCTACTCTTTCCATTGTTCTTTCTTCCTTCCTGATGCTCCAAGATTCCTCTTTTATTATATATTGTCTCTTTAAAGAAGTTCCTTTAGCTAATCTTTAAGGGTAGGTCTGCTAGAGACAGATTCTTATTTTTCCTTCCATCAAGTGCGTCTTTATGTCCTCTTCATTTCTGAGGGGTAGTTTCACAGGATATAGAATTCATGGTTGACAGTTGTGTTCTTTCACTACTTGAAAATTCATCACTTTTTCCTGGGCCTGCATGTTTTTAATGAAACATCTGCTGTCATTGGAATTGGTGTTCTTTACAGGTAACACATCATTCTGAAGCTGCCTTGGCCCCTCTGGCCAACCTAGTAGTTTCCAAGCTGGTACCTTTAGCCCCTGTGATTAACTAAACCTTTATGCATATCTATAGAGCATTCATTCTTTCTGAAAAAAGAGTCCTTTTGCATATCACCAAATTCTCCTGCACAATGACCCCACCTTGGGCACCAAGGAACCCGCCCTTGCACAACCTCCAAGCACAGAGATAACATCTGTAGCTGGCACCATCAAGTCTGCACAAAATCAAGAAATGTCACGGATCACTGCACTCCCTTTACTGAATAACTGCCCTAAACTCCTTTAAAAGCCCCTGACTCCGCCAGAAATCTTTAAGTTGGCCTTTGGACAAGAGTCCACCTTTCCGCCAGGTGGTTGGCCTCTTGAATAAAGCTCATAATCCTTTCCAATCAAAATTCATCCCTTGAGTGTTAGCTTTTCTAGTGATGGGCAGTTGAACTTAGATTTCTGTAACAATTTCTGTTTTCAAGATTTTTTTTTTCATTTTATCAGTTTCCAGAGGTTTAGTTATGCTGTATGCTGGAGAAGACCTCTTTGGATTTTCTCTGTTTGGGATTTGCTCAGCTTCTTGAATACATAGATTTGTGTCTTTTGCCAAATGTGGGATATTTTCAGCTATTATTTCTTTGAGTACTCTTTTAGTCCCACTCCCCTATTCTTCTGGGACTTTGATAATTAGAATGTTTGCATTATCTCAGAGGTCCCTGAGCCCCTCAAGCTATAGTCTTCTCTCCCTACCCCCACCCCCAGCCTATTTTACCTCTTGTCATACTGGGTAAATTCTATTGATTTGTGCTAAAGCTCACTGCTTCTATCCTCTGTCATCTCCATTCTACTATTTAATCCAGCAATATAAAAGAATTCTTTTATTGCACTTTTCAGTTCTATAATTTCAATTTTTTAATAATTTCTATTTTTTAGTATTTGTAATGATTGTTAAAGCATTTTATAATGGCCTCTTTAAGAATCCTTGTCAGAGAGGTGCCTGGGTGGCTCAGTCAGTTAAGCGTCTGCCTTGGGCTCAGGTCCTGATCCCGGGGTCCTGGGATAAAGCCCCACATCTTTTTTAAAAAAGATTTTATTTATTTGAGAGGGGGAGAGAGAAAGAGAGCGCATGCACCTGGGAGGAGGGACAGAGGGAGAGGGAACTGAGGGGGGTGCCTGGTGTGGGGGTTGATCCCAGGGTCCTGGGATTATGATCTGAACCGAAGGCAAACACTTAACTGACTGAGCCACCCAGGTGCCCTGATAGATAAAATATTTTTTTTAAAGGCCCTTTTCAGAGGCACCTGGGTGGCTCAGTTGGTTGGGTGACTGCTTTTGGCTCAGGTTATGATCCCAGAGACCCAGAATCGAGTCCCGCATCGGGCTCCCTGCTTGGTGGGAAGCCCACCTCTCCCTCTCTCATTCCCGCTGCTTGTGTTCCCGCTCTAGCTGTGTTTCTCTCTGTCAAATAAACAAATAAAATCTTTTAAAAAGTAAAAATAAAAAAAGGTTCTTGTCAGGTAATTCCAACATCTGATTCATTTCCATATTGGTATTAGATGATCATCTTTTCTCACTGAAGTGATTTTCATGGTTTATGGTATGATGCATGATTTTCAGTTATACCTGGACATGAATATCCAGCTTTTGTATCAGCACAGACAGGACTGGAAAGGACTATGCTGAGTGCAATAACCCAAGCACAGAAAGTCAATTATCATATGGTTTCACTTACTTGTGGAACATAAGGTATGAGAAGGAAAGGAAAAGTGAATTGGGGTAAATTGGAGGGGGAGACAAAGCACGAGAGACTGTGGACTCTGAGAAACAAACTGAGGATTTTGGAGGGGAGAGGGGTGAAGGGATGGGTGAGCCTGGTAGTGGGTATTAAAGAGGGCACATATTGCATGGAGCACAGGGTGTGGTGCATAAACAATGGATCTTGGAACACTGAAAAAATAAAATTTAAAAGTAATTATACCTGGACACTTTGCCTGTTATGTTAAAAAAACAAAATACAGGGTGCCTGGGTGGCCCAGTTGGTTAAGCAACTGCCTTCAGCTCAGGTCATGATCCCGGAGACCCGGGATCAAGCCCCACATCGGGCTCCCTGCTCGGCGGGAAGCCTGCTTCTCCCTCTCTCATTGCCCCCTGCTTGTGTTACCTCTTTGGCTGTGTTTCTCTCTGTCAAATAAATAAAATCTTTAAAAAAAATCCTAGTCCCTATTTAAATACTTTATTTTAGCAGGCATTTACCTTGTTTAGGCTTAGCATACAAGTTCTATCCAACTTTGCTGGGCTATAGTTCCAATGACAATTTAATTTTCAGAGCCCTTATGGTATTATCTTGGTCTACTTGCTTTATCATGTGATGCTGGGATTCCTAACTTGTTCCTGCTGTTGCTGCCTGAGAAAAACAGAAGGATTTCTGTAGACTATACCAACTAGTGTCCCCCAGCAAGGAGAAGGCAATCTTAGGTCTACATGAACAAAGATGCTTCTCTGGCTGGGCAGCTCATGTTGTGGTGGGGTCCCTCTTGCTGATCATGTCTCCTTCCACCCTCCACCCTGGCCACCCTACTGGCTCTGGATGGAGAGGGGAAATCTCAGGCCCATGGAAGAAACAAGGTTTACCATGCCTGGCTACTGTTGTGATAGTGTCTCTCCTGTTCGTGTTATGTTGCCTCTCTAGTGTCTCTGACTAGGAGAGGGGAGTCTCAGGCCCACAAGGAGGCTTTCCTGCTTGGGATGGATATTGTGATCGTGGTCAGGGGCCCAGTGCTGCTCAACTGTCCCAAGATCTCTTGGAGGAGGGCACCAAATCTAGGGCTTAGAAAAGTGCTATTCCTAACCACTAATCATTAGCAGAGCTCCTTGTCAGTGGTCCCAGGCTTACCTGGTGGTGTTTCAGTGTTTGGATACCCGTAGAGGGGGGCATGGCGAGTGGCGAATGAACCAACCTAGGCTACTTTCCATTGCTAAGTAGGATGTTAGGAAACAAGGTCTGAGTTGCCTTCTTTTATTAGGTGAGGTGTAGGTAAAATGCCCTGCGGCTGGGTGTTGAGATTCTGAACCAGTTTGCTGCTTTTTACTACCTTTTAGAGTTCTCCTTTGGTTACCTTTTGTGCTATTTCCAGGTTGTATAGTTGTACTTTAGTAGGAAGGAGCAGGGAGAAACAGATCTACACCATCTTATATGAACTGGAAATTCTCTATTCGTTCAGTTTTCTTATTATTTGTAGACGATTCAACTTTTCTATTTATTCTAAAGTCAGTTTTGACAAGTTAAATTTTCTAGGACTTTATTAATTTCATCTATGTTTTCTTTTCTTTTTTAAAAAAGATTTTATTTTTTTGACAGAAAGAGGAGAGAGCACAAGCAGGGGGAGTGGCAGGCAGAGGGAGAGGTAGGCTCCCCCGCTGAGCACAGAATCTGATGTGGGGCTCAGTCTCAGGACACTGAGATCATGACCTGAGCCACAGGCAGATGCTTAACCAACTGAGCCACCCAGGTGCCCCAATTTTACCTGAGTTTTCAAATGTGCTATCAAAAAGTTTTCATTTTGTTGTCTTTTTCATCTCTGTGTTATAGTATTTAAATTTATTTTGTTTATTCTCTTTTTTCCCTGGTAATCTTTGCTAGAGTTGTTTTTTTTTTTTTAAGATTTTATTTTTAAGTAATCTCCACACCCAACATGGGGCTTGAACTGACAATCCTGAGATCAAGAGTCACACGCTCTACCGACTGAGCCAGCCAGTCGTTCCAGGACTTACCTATTTTATAAGTCTTTCTGAATAACGAGTTCTGACCTTTGATGAGTCTTTTAATTTTATATTCATTTATTAATTTCCTCACCTCTGCCTTTCTTTGGGTTTCTCAGTTCTTTTCCTAACTTCTCAATTGGAGACCTAACTTATGAATTTTCAACTTCACTCTTTCCCAGGATATGTATCTTTTAAGACTATAAATATCCTTGTAAGCCCAGCAGTACTTACATAGAAAGCTTTGATACATAACATGTAGTCCCTTACGGGGGAGGGATGCAGGCTTCACCCAAAATTTGGCTTTGAGGTTGAGACTGATGACACCACACATATACTAAGAGAGTATGAAAAAGTTTATTACTCACATAATGAGGTTTTCTGGGGAGTAAGGCAAGCTTCAAAGTAGCTCGAAAGATAGCTTGAGAGATCAGAAAGGGGCAACTGACTTGGGGTTTAAGTGGTGGGGTTGATGTAAGAGCATGTAGACTGGAGCTTGTGTGGCTTCAATGTCTTACTAATACCAGAGGAGGGAGGGCACATCCAAGCTTTCTTAACTGCTTGCCCAGCAGCGAGACAGAAGGGGAAGGAGTGGTGGGTCCTGAAAATTGTCAGCCAACATTACAAATGGAGTCAGGTTCTTTTTGCACTTAATATTATCATTATAATTTATTTCTAAATATCTTTATTGCTATCATGACTTCTTTGACTAATGAGTTGTTTAGTGGTATGTATGTATATTCTAAAATATCTAAATACATGGTGTTTTTGCTGTATTACAACATTTCTAACTAAATTGTATTGTGGTGGAAGAATGTGGTAGTATGGTTAACTTTCATGTAAGTTTCATGTGAATTTGAAAGGAATTTTAATTCCCCAAATTTAGAGTGCAATGTTTGATATATATCCATGAGCTCAAATATTTTGCATTGCTTCTTTCTGCTTGCTTTAAAGGCTATCTTTTTCTTTTTTGTCTGCAGGTTCACCATGACTTATCAAGGTATAAATTTTCTTTTATTTATTCTATTTGTGTTGCACAGGGCTTTGTGTGTCTCATAAAATCTGGAAAATTCTGTCATTATCTTTTTGAACATTGCCTCTTCATTTTTCTCTGTTATTTCTGCATTTTCCTTTGCATAGATGCTTGTTAGAACTTGTAGCTGTAGATTCCTTGTCTTTATTTCTTTCACTTTTCCATTTTCTGAATAATTTGAATTCTGGGTAATTTCCTTAAATATATCTTTCAGTATACTAATTTTCTCTAAGCTGTTCTAACTTGCTCCACTGAGTTTTAATAGTCTAAGTATCATGTTTTTCACTTCTAGAAATTCTTGCTGGTTATTTTCCAAATGTTAATGGTCTCTTTTCAAATTCTTTTATTCCATGAACATATTTTAAGCATTAAAAATTTTCTTTAACTATATTAAGCATGTTTATTTTATTTTTTTAAGATTTTATCTATTTATTTGACAGAGAGAGAGAGATCACGAATAGGCAGAGAAGCAGGCAGAGAAAGGAGGGGAAGCAGGCTCCCCACCAAACAGAGAAGCCAATGCGGGGCTCAACCCCAGGACCCCAAGATCATGACCTGAGCCGAAGACAGAGGTTTAACCCTCTGAGCCACCCAGGTGCCCAAGCATGTTTATTTTATAATCTATATATGACAACTTGACTATTTTCAGTCTTTGGGGCCTAATAGTACCATTGTTTCTTTGGCTGTCACTTACAGGGACTTATTTCTGTTCTATGATCTGTTTTTCCTGGAGCTGTTTATTTGTTCATTTGTTTTTTCATTCATTCATTTATTCATTCAGTTTAGAATCTTTGGTAATGCTTTGGGATTTGGTTGAATCCCAACCTTTTCCTTCTACTAGTTGCCTAAGGGCACTATACCATCTGGATGACCTTAAATTAAATTCCCTACTAAACGTTTTTAGAGATTTCTAGGGTCACATAGATTGTATGGATTTGGCCTCAAACCTACTTTGGGTATGCCTGTTATTATAACTTTTCACAGGAGATTACCCACTTCTCCTTTGTTACAAGTTTGAGACAAGTAATTATCTTCTTTCTCCTTTTTTTGCTTCTCATTTTCCCCTTGGGGTCTAGCTTTATGAAGAGATCTTCTGTTAGACTTCTGAGGTCTAAGACATTACCTCCCATTCCCTTGCATAATACAGGCATTCAAGCCCCCAAAGATCAAAATCTTCAGGGATTAGGAGAAACCATTAGAGGGAAAGCAGACCTGGGTTCTCTCTTACTTCTCAGGAGTTCCTCTTCGCATTATTTTTGGCCTCTGAATCATTTAACTTGTCTCAACTCATAAAAGCTTTAAACAAAAATTTTTCATAGACTTTTTTTCAGGGTAGTTTTAGGTTCACAGCAAAATTGAGCATCCAGTACAGAAAGTTCCTGCATACCTTCTGCTTCCCCACCCTGCCCAACCTCTCACTTCTCTAATGGATCTAAGAAAAGTAGTTAATTTTTCAGTTTGTTCAGCTTTTTCCTTGTTGTTGGGACAAAATGAAACTTACAAGTTCCTCACATGCTGAACCTGAAGCCAGAATTTTTCTTTTCTTTTTTATGGCTTCTCAATGATCTCCCTACTGTTCACAGTTTAAAAAAAAAAAAAATTCGTCATTTTAATTATTTCAGTCTAAAAGGTTTATTCCAGGTATCTACTTGGCCAAACTGTCCAAAATGGAAATCCTTTTTATTTTCTGTTGAAGCAGAATTGCTAACTTTCCAATTTGGAAATTTATCCTGCAACTACCCAATTTATACTGCAACCATTAGTTTGAGAGTTCTTGTTTCTCCACATACTGACTGAGGCATACCTTCAACAGTCTTAGTCTGAGCATCTTTTCATGTATTACTTGCTTATTTGTATCTCATCTTTATCTAAATGCCTATTTTTACTGGGATGTTAGTCATTTTATTGATTTGTAAGAGCTTGTTTGTCATATCTTGTTTGTCACATCTTTTCCCCAGGTACTGTTTCTTGTGGCCTTTTACCTTAAATTTGATATATTTCATATTCTTAAGTTCCAACTCAAGAATTCTAATTCACCAGCTCTGCAGTAAGCTCTAAGAACATGTATTTTAGGGATGCCTGGGCGGCTCAGTCATTAAACACTTGCCTTTGGCTCAGGTCATGATCCCAGAGTCCAAGGAGTCCCAGGATCAAGCCCCGCATCGGGCTCCCTGCTCGGCGGGAAGCCTGCTCCTCCCTCTCTCACTCCCCCTGCTTGTGTTCCCTCTCTGGCTGTGTTTCTCTCTGTCAAATAAATAAATAAAATCTTTTTTAAAAAAAGAATATATATTTAAAAAAACACTCAGCTGTTATGGTGAACCACATCCTGTAAAAATACGAACAGATACTATTGGCCTCATAGATCATTAGGTAAATCAAATAAAGGTACTGTGACTCCAAGTCTGGTATTCTTCACATTAAACCAGTTATACATTTCTGACCCCATTTTGGTTCTTGCTTCCTTTTTTCCCCATCCAGTTGTCACAAGAGACTACTCATTACTACAAACATGAAAATCCTGCGGCAAGTAAGAGAAATCTAAGTTGCTTTTCTAGTAGACATGCAGTCATCAAGACTCCGGACTTTGGCATCAGACAGATCTGGGTTCCAGTCCTGGCTAACTAGATTACTTTTCAGCTGCTGTGTAATCTCAGCCATGTTACTTAACCTCTTTATGCCTTAGTCGTCTCACCGGTAAAGTGTATATAATCAAGACGCTTAATCACATAGTTAGAATACGGATTAATGAAAAAGTATTTGGAAAGCAGAGCCTTTGAAGCATAGTAACTGACCAGTCACTGAATAGTAGCCCTTCTGTGGGCTTCTGCTGAGCTTACGAGAATTTGCTCCAATTTTTGTACCATGGTTGAGGCTACAAGTCTGCTTCAGATGCAGGTAATAAAGGAATATATTATCTGGAGAGAGTTAAAAAACAACTGAGTAAAAATTTGCCCGCTTTTTATTATTACTAGAAATACTTAATTCTAAACAAAGTCAGTGATAAATACTGCTCCTCAAATACTCTTTTTTGTTGGACTAGCTTCTGAACAATTGCTGTGGCTACTACTAAGTTTAATTATATAACCCTCATGTAAGCGTTTTTGTTGCTTATTCTTTAGTAAACACTGCATTCTAAACATGGAGGTTAATAATGAGAACTCTGGCCCTAGGCATTCAGACTTAGCTACCTGCAATCATTTTGAAAATAAGTTTATAAAGGTTCATAATCATTCTAACTAACTTTGGGTCGAGCTTGTGTCTTCAATTCATATGATACCACACATTCTAGTGTTTAAACAAAAATTCAAATAAGTAACAATAGCAGTGATTATAAAAACGAAGATGCATTACTTCTATATTTAAAGATATAATAATATAGAGATATCTCAAAGTTGTTAGAATTGATCCTGAAGAAATAAAGACACAGGCAGTTTTTTCAGTTTTTGGATTTTGCTATGAAACTGAATTCTTATGAATCTCTGCTTATCCTTTTGTTTAAAACTTCTCTTAGCTAGTTTATCTTGCTTCATGCTAAAACTTTTGACGTTAAAATTAATAAAATAAGTCTTGCTAAACTGTCCATTAAACTTGAGTAAGTGAAAATGAATTCTGATAAAGCCATTGCAGACAGCTCCAACAGACGCCGTAACATGGCTCCTCATTATTATGATTATCCAATACATGGGCGTAAGTTTTACTATATTTTTTCAAATACATATATATATATATATATATATATATGCATTTAGCAAGTGTTAACTTACTACTCTTTTTTGTTCTTCCCTATATATTTTACCTTTTAAAACTTTTTCAATTGTATGGTTATATATGGTTAGTTCAATAAAAGAAAATTTCCACTGTCTTTTCCTTTTTGGAAATGGAATTTTTGCTTATTTATTTATTTTTACTGACATGACATATTATGACATTCAGTAAAAGAAAATGTTCACTGTTTATATTTTTTCTGGCCATTATTATGATTTATTTCATTTCATGATCATTCTTAAAAATAACTTTGTCATAAAGAGGAAGAAATGTTAAAATAATAATAATAGTAATAATAATAATAATCTACTCCAGCCGTCAAATACCCTAAATAGAACACCGGGTTTGATCCAAAAATAAATGGAGTCTATTTCCAGGACAGTCCAGTTAAATTTTTCCCATCAAGCATCAGGATTCCTACTTACCCTCCTCTCTCCTTTCTGCTTATTCTTTCTCCTCTCTTCCTCTTCATTGCCTCATCCAACTCTGAAGTACTATTTTAATATGATGGATCCAGTGATAGATGAAGTGACTGTGTGGTGAATTCATCAGAACAGGCTGCACAGGAAACTGAACGAAAGCCTGTGTATCACAAACCAGAAGACCGGGAAAGGTCAGAAAAGGATGCTTTATCAGGTAGCAGAGTGCGGGGCTCAATTTCCTGTTGTGAGGACTCTGAATGGGGCGGCTCTCAATGCCTCCACAAACTCTGGGAAGAAGCAGCCCCTCTATGGGGAAATTGATGGTGGGGTGGAGAGTGGGGGAGGTTAATAATGTGGCAAAAGGAAAGAGAACCAAAACAAAATGCAGCAAAAAAAATATAAGTGCTTTTTCAAAAACACAATGATACAAATTCCCTTTAAAAAAAAAAAAAAAGATTTTATTTATTTGTTTGACAGAGAGAGAGATCACAAGTAGGCAGAGAGGCAGGCAGAGAGAGAGGAGGAAACAGGCTCCCTGCTGAGCAGAGAGCCCAATATGGGCCTCCATACCAGGACCCTGAGATCAGGACCTGAGCCAAAGGCAGAGGCTTAGCCCACTGGGCCACCCAGGCACACCCCCCCCCCCCCCTTTTTTTTTTTTGGCTAATGCTTTCTTGTCCTGGGAATTGACAGGGGTGCCTCATAACTAGATCAGACCAAATGACAGAAAAACTAAGTATGTCTGGATCAAAGATACTCATGGAAAATTCAAAAAAAGGATTTAAAAGCAATAAATATGTCAATAAAATGTTATAATGTTAATAAAATAAAATATTCACCCCATTACAATTTAAGAAATATGAATAAACAGAGAATCAGCTTGGCAAAGATTTAAAAAGTCACCAAGTGTTGGCATGGTTAAGACAGAGAAATAAGTAACTAATACGTTATTTGTGGACTATAGATTGGTATATACTTCCTGAAGAATTTAGCAATATTTAGCCTCAAAAATCTATATTCATTTTAACCGAGCACTTTCATCTACATAATTTGTACAGAGGAAATAACTATAATTTTTAAAAAGATTTTATTTATTTATATGACAGAGAGAGATCACAAGTAAGCAGAGAGGCAGGCAGAGAGAGAGGAGGAAACAGGCTCCCTGCTGAGCAGAGAGCCCCATATGGGCCTCAATCCCAAGACCCTGAGATTATGGCCTGAGCCGAAGGCAGAGGTTTAACCCACTGAGCCACTCAGGTGCCCTAACTACAATTTTTGATAATGATTTAACCTTATGTAAATTAATTACACCGTTACTATTTATAATATAAAATATCTGGAAATTCCTTAACGATCCAAAAATAATGGTTTGGTTAGATATATTATGTTCTTTGGAAATTTATCCAATGGTTAAAAATTATGTGCTATCAGATATTTAAGGACATGAAAATTATACTCTTAAGTAAAAAAAAAAAACAAAAACAAATTAAACATTACCCCCTATGCTTAGGAAAAAATAACTGGGAAAATGTATACTGAAGTAGGGAAAAAAATATTTATTCCCTTCTTTCACACTCTCTTCTTGTTCTTCCCCAATCCGGTTGGGGAGGTGCTAAAATTTTGTCAAATTCTGGGATTCTGTTTGGGCCAATTAATTATTGGTAGCCGTGGTGTATCAAAAGGTCTTAGGCGTAGCTCCTTTCTTGCTTCCTATTGCCCCCATGTGGTAGGATTGGTGAATTGAGCCAAGCTTGGCTTGGACTAATCAACTGGCTAATTCATCTAGTCTCTCTCCTTTTTTTAAAAATGATTTACACTCGATTTATTTATTTTTTTTAAAAAAAGATTTTATTTATTTATTTGACAGAGAGAAACACAGCTGGAGAGGGAACACAAGCAGAGGGACTGAGAGAGGGAGAAGCAGGCTTCCCGCCGAGCAGGGAGCCCGATGTGGGGCTCGATCCTGGGTCTCCGGGATCCCGACCTGAGCCGAAGGCAGTGGACCCACCAACTGAGCCACCCAGGCGCGCCTACACTCAATTTATTTAACACATCCTTTATTATTAGTTTCAGAGGTAGAATTCAGTGATTCATCAATTGCATGTAACACCCAGTGCTCATTACTTCAAGTGCCCTCCGTAAGGCTCTCTTTATACTCATCATTGCTTAGGCCTCTTGTGCCTTAATGGTGATCTAGAGAATGGAAGATCTCAAGGAATGGAATTGGGCTTGGAAAGAAATGGAAACTCTGCTAGGTTTATAGGGAAGAGGTGCCATGGCTACCTTTCAAGGCACTCGAGGTCCAGGCTGCTTCCACAAAGCAAGGAAGAAGATTAAGAGATACAATTAAGGCATAAGAAAAGAAAGCTCAAGGAGTAGAAATCCTTTGGGCTTTGTCCAACCCACAGTAATAAATGGTAGTAAACATCTCGGGGGGGTTTGTTTTGGATCCATCTTTTCCTATTCTGATAAGAGCACCACGACTTCCTTCCACTGGGGTTTTTAACCTGCATATAGCTGAACGCTTTCCTGGCTTTGGGAGTTTTCACATGCCACTAGCCTCGCTGAAAACCATGCATTCCTCTGTCCACAGTACTTTATTTGAGGTGAAAATGTGCACACAAAGGGAAGATGCTTCCTTGGAACTAGATTTTACATTTGGAGCAGTAAAATGGACTGCAACTCTAAAGTCCAGAAAATCTGTGTGCATAAAAACAACCTATGAACAAGTTATCTAAGAGAAGCAAAGAACACTTGCTAAACATGAGGTAAAACATCAATGCCTGGTACATAAAAAGATATGCCATAATGTTAAACACCAACACAGCAAATAGTAGAACAAAATCTTAAAGTATTATGTGGCTTAAGTACCAAAGTTCGATCACTGTCAGAAGAGTGGCCACAGGTGGAACTGACATTATCTCTTCCTTCCTGACTGTTTATGTTTTTTGAGTGGGGACATATTTTCCAGGGCATAAGTCAGGCGGCTAATAACAGAGTAGGAAGCTTAGTGAGGATCTGTTCCAGTGTAATCATTCAGTTATGACAGCAAAAAAGCAGAAAGGGCAATGATGTGGACAAAAACCAAATAGGGACTATCTTGATACAAAAACTCAAAAGGCTAAATTTGTGTTCAAGTCTACGAGGTCAACTTTGGGTTTAAAATGAGATATAAAGACAAAGGTAAGAACCTAAGTATACTTTGGATTCAAGTAAGAAGTAAAAAAAGTAAATGGACCAAGCAGGAAAAGGCTAAGGTAACTGCCTGAAATAGAAAATGCTGAAGATTCTACCTATGAGATGGAAGTCAGCGATAGGTCGTTGTTTTAGCGGGTCACAAGCAAACACCAGTTCTCTCATGGTCTTTCTACAGTACCTGTTTAAAAGTAACAGAATAAAAAAATAAAAGAATGAAAAGAAATAAAAGTAAATGGAGAATTCAATTCCATACTTGACAGTATGGTAAAATATCCAGTTCCACGCTCACATTCCAAATTAATTTAAATACCCGGATAGTTTTCTTTAATTCTCCTAACTTTTTATATACATACAGGTGTCCTAACAAGAAAGTAATGGAAATTATCTAAGACCAAAGTAGAATAAGAGCAAAAAAGATAAATACTAGGGGTGCCTGGGTGGCTCAGTCATTAAACATCTGCTTTTGGGTCAGGTCATGATCCAGGGTCCCGGGATCGAGCCCCACATCGGGCTCCCTGCTCAGCGGGAGGCCTGCTTCTCCCTCTCTCACTCCCCTTGCTTGTGTTCCCTCTCTGGATGTATTTCTCTCTGTCAAATAAATAAATAAAATCTTTTTAAAAATACCATAAGGTAAGTGAAAAATCCCTACACATTAGAGTAAGAATATCTGTCTTACACCTAATCAGAGTTTCCAGACAGAATACACCTAGAGATGCAGACTGATGGAACTCCTAGAGTTTTCCAGACTGATGAAAGGTAAGAATGCTCAGATTAAGATTTCCAAATCCACCCTGGATAAACTAGACTTCCACATGGAGACACATCGTAGTGCATTTACAGAAGAGCAAAGAAAAGAAGAATGTAAAAGAAGCTAGAAAGAAAGGTGAGTATATACAAAGTAATGGCAGTTTTACAAATAGCTGACTTCTCAACAGCAGTGATACAGGCCATAAGACAGTGTGGGGAGCTCTGAACCTAGTGGTGTTAACAGTTGAGGTGTAGCTTCTGGACTCACTAGCTCGGACGTTGGCGGCCGGGCAGGTTAGAGTTAAGGAGCGAAACTCCTGGTACCTGCCTATTCCGGCTCCCACTTGGGGAGAGCAATGATAGAGCAAGTAGGCTAGAGGCAGTGGTAGTCACATGGGCAGTTTTACTATTATGGGATACCTAAGGGCTTGGGGCATCTCGCTTGTTTACCTCCTCAAAGAATTAGTGATGTAGTGTAGGATGAACAAAGAGAATCAGTGTCATCGGACTTGAACATGATCAGGGGTGTGCATAGAAATCATGATATTAACCTTGTTATTGTCACCGCTCCTTGTTCAATTGAGCACAGTCTACTATAAAAAGCTTTGTAAGCCCAAATAAAATTGGCACTGTGTGGACATCATCCACTTTGTCCCTCCTATCCTCATCTCTTTTGCTCTTCGTCTTGTCTTTGTCTTTGTTTTCCCATCTCCTTGCCCTCAGGTTCAGCTTACATTGTCACGCTGGCCGCGACAAGACGGGGGAATCACACCTTCAAAATCTGAGGAGAAAACCTAGTACTGAGTACCCAAGAGAATTCTCACATAGAAGAAGGGGAGTGAAATAAAACTTTTTCAGACAAACAAAAATAATTTGTTACTAACAGACTCAGTTGAAGGACTCTAAAGTCTTTATGTCATATACACAAAAAGAAATTGAATTGAATAAGAGAATGTGATATGGGAGAATAAAGTAAAAATATGAGTGAATCTAAATAAATACTGACTGGAGAAAACAGTATTATAATAATATCTAATTTGGGAGAATGTTTTTTTAAAAAATAAATATCCTGGGAAATATGTAAGTTCAGAAAATTAGATTTTAAGTTTTCTAATGCTGTTATATTATTTTAGAAGAGGCTAACGATAAAAACTCTGTATTCTGTTGCAGACAGTAATGCTACTCTTATTGATGATTCTCCTCTCCTTTGGGGAATGTTGGGGGCCTATACCTTCTTACCTACTGGATGTTAGCCTTGGCCATGAAAGTAGCTTTGAAAAATGAAATATGAACAAAGTGTCACTTCCAAGAAGTATTTATGAGTTAGTTTGAGTATCTATTCTCTCTTCCCTTGTTGCTGTGACCAGTGGCTAGACTATTCCTACTGAATCCTCAACAGTCTGTAACCCAAAGTGAGGATGAAATGAAATCTTGGTTCTTTCTGAGAATTTGGAGTTGTTTGTATAACAATATACTTTATCCCAAAAGAAACAAGCACTGGTACTGAAAGCAGTGGGGAAATGTGTTTTGAGGCTGAGCAACAAGTAATACCAAAGTGTTTGGTGAAATGTTATCTGCCCTAAGTTGGGAGACATATCATGTACCTAATAAAGTTGTATGCGGCTCGAAGGGAAGAAGTTGGAAAACAAACTTTACTAGTGAGTGTTGGTAATTAGCTGCATTTGGCCATTTCCTGGGTTCAGGAAATAATTTGTATGTTTATAAACAGGAATAAAAGGGAGTAGAAAGAATATGAAAATTCATGGACTTTCAGAGATGGAAAAGAAAACTTCCTCACCACCCCAAAATGTCAAAGTTAAATGTAAGAAAATCTTTGAGCAACAAAGCCTAATTATAACTCAGCCTTGATGCAAAGGTTAAATTAAAGGAGTGCTCATTGTAAATTTGTGAAAACCACTGGATGGATTAAGAACTTCAGGGCAAAAAGCAAATTAAGGGTGTTCATTTAGATAACATCACTCAGAAAAAACAGCTAAAGTATGTGTTCTTCCCTGTGACATCCAATTAACTCAAGTTATCTGATATTAAAGGGGGTGGGGACATAGGAACATCTGTCAGAGATGAGAAATATTACACTCTAAGAAAGCACACTGCTAAAGAAATGCAGATATGGATACTGGCATACAGCTGATTGAAATCAAATAAATAGCAAGTCTATTAAGTTTTGAGGAGTTTTATTGCCAGAGGAAGTAGGACAACAAAAGGGTAGAAAACTGCATGGTCCATAAGGAGATTCTATTGCCTTCTATTTCAGATGGGGCCAAGAAGAATAATACAAAAGGAAAAAATTTCCCAAAGGTAGAGCCAGGGCCACAGAGAACAATGGAAAAATAAGTCCTTTCACTTCCTAGAGTAGATTTAATCAAGGAACACTTCCCACCCCAGAGATGGCAGGCCTTAACTGTATGGGCCCATCAAAATTTCAAAACTGCTATGGACTAGTGATTGCTAGGTATCATAGAATCTTTTCTAAATGGAAGCACTTTTCTATTTATGCTGTGCCTGCTTCGTCATTGTCTATGCATGAAACAGACTCAATTTTCCTTTTTGGCTCAGAGGACTTGTATCAAGAGTGAGCACATCATGATCTATTGTAGAGATGGTTGTGCATCCACCCTACCCTACAGTAGACAGGAAACCTGATCCTGACCTAAGTCTCCTCACTAGATGGGGATTTGGGGTGGCTCTCCTTTGAGGTGGGAGTAAGCTTAATCTACATGACAGAAAAAATGATCCAACCATTTGGTGAGCATAAAGGCAAACTGTGGTCGACATTGTATCTTCTCACCATTATTTCAAGTTTTCCCTTCCTTCTACTCACAGAAGAGGATTACACTTTCTTGCTCCCACTAATTTGGGTGTGGTCATGTGATTTTTGTCCAGTGGTATATGGGACCACTGCAAACTGTCCATTCTCTGATCTTGTCACTATCACTGATGTTCTCAAATGGCCAATCTCCCATTAGTCTATAGTGCAGAGGGAGAATGGAAACCTTTATAGTTCTAAGCCACTAAGAATTTGGGACTGTTTATTGCTAGTCCATAATATAGTCTATCCTAAGAGACACTGGTATATAAGTTAGAATATTATAGGGAAATAAAAGAATACAGAATATAATTCCAAACTCTAAGGGGAGAAAAGAAATGAAAAAAATTAAAAATCAATCAAGAAGAAAGTACAATAGAAGACAAAAAGGAATACAGAGGGAGAGACAGAGAGTGAGCGAGCAAGAGAGGACAGCAAATAATAGGGGTAGAAATAAATTTAAGTGTACAGTTGACCCTAAAACACGGGTCTGAACAGCATGTGTCCACTTATATAGAGATTTTTTTTTTAAGATTTATTTATTTGACAGAGAGAAACACAGCCAGAGAGGGAACACAAGCCAGGGGAGTGAGAGAGGGAGAAGCAGGCTTCCCGCCGAGCAGGGAGCCCGATGTGGGACTCTATCCCAGGTCTCCGGGATCATGACCCGAGCCGAAGGCAGTCGCCAAACCAACTGAGCCACCCAGGCACCCCTATAGAGATTTCTTATAGAACAGTACTGTAAATGTATTTTCTCTTCCTTATGATTTTCTTAAAAAGTTTTTCTCTAGTTTACTTTATTTAAAGAATATAGTATACAATACACATAACATATAAAATGTGTTAATTACTTAATTTGTGTTATTGATAAGGCTTCTGGTCAACAGTAGGCTATTATTAGTTAAGTTTTGGGGGAATCATAGTTATAGCAGATTTTTGACTGTGTGGGGGTCAGTGCCCCGATCCGTTTTGTTCACGCATCAGACCTTGTAAGGTTATCCTTCATTCATAAGTAATCCCCAAGCCTCAGCAACTTATGGAATCTGTTTCTCACTCACAGTGCATACCAGTCCCTGGATGGCCTTCACTATTCAATCTGGAACCCAGACTGAAGGAATGGAACCTACAGGTATGGTGACACAGAAAAACTCAGAATAACACAGTGGCTCTATAAGCTTTTATGCAGAAGTGGTACATTTATTTCTACTCACTTTTAATTGGTAAAAAAAAATCATCATCGTTAAGGCCAAGTCTCTTAATAGACTTAGATGTCAATGGGGTTATAATACTTCAATAGAGATAGGCTTAGAAGGGATTGTAAGAAGGGGCTGTTAGGAAGGGTTACTGACTATTTTGATTATATCTACTATACCGGATATAAAACTGATCCAAATTAATGGAAACTGTTGAAACTATCCAATTTGAAGTCAATGACTTCAGACTGGATTAAAAATAATCTAATTCTCAAAAAGGAAAAGATAAAACCAGATGAAACCAGACAAGGAAACAAGCCATGAGAGATTCTTAATCATAGGAAACCAACAGGGTTGCTGGAGGGGAGGTGGCTGGGAGGATGGGGTAACTGGGTGATGGACATTAAAGAAGGACATGTGATGTAATGAGCACTGGGTATTATATACGACTGACAAATCGCTGACCTCTAGTTCTGAAGCTAATAACACAATTAACTAAATTTAATTAAAATAAATAAATTTAAAATTATTGACATTAAAACTAAAAAGCAAAAAAATTAATCCAATTCTCTGCTCTTTATAAGTGACAACACAAGGATAGGAAAAGGATTAAGGTCAAAGTATGGGAAAAACAGACCAGGAAAATATTGAAGAAATCTGGTATAGCAATACTAATGCCATACAAAATAAACATTTTTTTAAAGTTCTATTTATTTATTTGACAGAGAGAGACACAGGAAGAGAGGGAACACAAGCAGAGGGAATGGGAGAGGGAGAAACACGCTTCCCAACAAGCAGGGAGCCCGATGTGGGTTGGATCCCAGGACCCTGGGATCATGACCTGAGCTGAAGGCAGACACTTAATGACTGAGCCACCCAGTGCCAAAATAGACTTTAAAGTAAAAAGTATTTCTAGAGATAAAGATGATCACTATATAATGACAAAAGTTTTAATTCATCAGGAAAATATAACAATTCTTGATTTTATGTACTTAATAACCTAGTCTCAAAAGATATAGACAATTTCACAATCGCAGAGAGATTTTAAATAATTTCTCATAGTAAATAGATCAAAAGAATAAAGATAAAGAATTTGAGCAACACAATTAACAAGGTTTAGGAAAAGTATACGTATATAGAGAGAACACTGTGCTCAACAGCTGTAGAATATACATTCTTTCCAAGGACACAATATTTATGATGGTGCATAAACTAATGTTAGTAAATTTTTAAAAATCAGTATCATACAGAACATTTAACTTGACAACCATAAAATTAAGTTACAAATCCATAACAAACAAAGAGAAATACTTCCATGTGTTTGACGAATTTTATTTATGGGTCATTAAAAAAGTCATAATAGAAATCAGAAAATCCTCAGAACTGAAATGGTAAAGAACATCATATTCAATACTTATGAAATGCTGCTAGAGTTTTACTTTGAAGAAAGTGGATAATTATATATTGCTAGGTAAACATAAAAGGCTCAAAATTAATGAAGTAAAAGCTTTCCAATCTTAGACGTTAGGGGGAAAATACAGAAAAACATTACAAAGCACAAAAGATAAAATAAAATTTTTCATTGAGAGAAATTACATAATTACACGAGAAATCTTGGGCCAAACACAACCCTAGGCTGCCTGTTTTAGACCAATCTGCATATCAACAGCATCTTCTAAGATCCAAACTCAAAACTGTGTAAGAAGAGGAAAAAAAAATCTGCAAGGGGATGAGAGCCAACAGAAGAGGCCAAAGGAAGAAGCAAAGCAAGATGGTGGTTTTAGTTGGGTCTAGCCTCAGCCCCAAATCTCCAGGAGCTCTGCGGCATACACCACACCACAGTCTTCGGCATCCTAGAGCAGGAGGGTGAGGTTTTTGCACCTCCGTATCAGGCATTAGGCAGGCATTGTTTGCAGGCCGTTTACAGGGATAAGTGGGGCATAAGTTGCAGCTATCTCCTGGTGCCGTTGCTCCCAGCTACCAGAGGTGAGCCTCTTGAAAATAGTACAGGTGCGTTAGTAGCATCACATGCAGCAGTTGGAGAAGGATGAGTACACCAAGGCAACAAAAGGAGATCTGGACCGAGCACCAACATCGTCTGCTGTGCTCTACCCCTTGTATAACTTGGGTCACTTGCTGGATGCTGGTGGATCATAATTTCTATGAAAATTTAAAAGAGAGGTTAGTGGGATAAACTACAGTCTTCACAGCTGCAGCTGGTTCTGAGGTCAGAGCTGATACCGATCATTTCCTTTCTTTACTACCCAGTCTACATTCCCCTCACCTGTGCCAGCACCTCTGCTGGTCTAGGTGGCTTGCATGGTACCGTCACCTGAGGGGTCTGAGATTTTGGTTACCATGCTGTTGCCTGGCCACAGTTGAGCTCTACTTGCTAATTTACAGTGAAAACTGAGGATCCGATTACTAAGGGATAGATACCCTAGTAGTTCACATGAGTGCCAAATATATTCTTCCCTCCTACCATTACATAGCAGCAACCCTACCTCCTCGTGGTTAGCAAAATCAATTACCCCTTCAAGTACGGTAACTCTTTTCTCCTCTTGCTAGTCTACTGGCATAGTGAGCATAACATGATCAATGGCAGCCACAGCCTTAAGTTTAGTGGAAATATTAATGCTTCCCCTAATGGAAGTGTTCCCTTTCTAGAAACAAGGACCTCTAGTTCTTCAACTAAAGAGCCTGAAGGTTCAGAAACTGGAAGCAAAATTTCCCAAGTGGGTTTCTGGATCAGAACCATCCTTCCCACTCCTTGGTTCCCAGCAGTAACACAAAACCATACAATCATCAGTGGCTTAAGGAAAAAGTGGTAAACGTCTTCTTTTTTTTTTAAAAAGATTTTATTTATTATTTGACAGAAAGAGACACAGTGAGAGGGAACACAAGCAGGGGGAGAGGGAGAAGCAGACTTCCCGCCGCACAGGGAGCCCAATGCGGGGCTCAATCATCGGACCCCAGCATCAGCACCCAAGCCGAAGGCAGACGCCTAATAACTGAACCACCCAAGCGGCCCCGCAAACTTTTTCTGTAAAGTGCCAGACAGGGACTATTTTAGACTTTGTGGACCATATAGTCTCAGGCACGACTACTTACTTCTGTCCATATAGCATGACAGAAGCCACAGACGATACGTAAATGATGCACGTGGTTGTGTTCCAATAATACTATGTTTGCAGAACAGCAGCAGGGTGCCTGGGTGCCTTCAGCTCAGGTTATGATCCCAGACTCCCGGGATCGAGCCCTACATCAGGCTCCCTACTTGGCGGGAAGCCTGCTTCTCCCTCTCCCATCCCCCTGCTTGTGTTCCCTCTCTCGCCATGTCTCTTTCTGTCAAATAAATAAATAAATTCTTAAAAAAACAAAACAAATCACAGCAGCAAGCCTGGTTTGGCCTTGGAACCAGTTTGCCAACCTCTGCTTTAATCCACTTGCTGCATCCTGAAGGAACACCTTTGCAGGGTATCGCCTCCAAACCATCACTTCAGCCACGTTTCTCTGCGGCCCTTTCGTGGCTCCAGCAGGATAGCAGCTTATGGATGATGTGGGGGGCAGCAGAACCAGTGAAGCGCATGGGCATCTGCCTACTGCAGAACTTTTTTTTTTTTTTTCATAAAATGGGTCCCTTAATCTGAAGTGACAGTAGGTGGGAGACCCCATGTCAGTAAATCAGATACTCCATGAGTCCTTTAATAGAGGTGCTGACCAGGTTGACACAGGCAGGAAAAGTAGATGCACGCTGAGAAAACACGTCAAAATGAATGGCTGCTCCTTTAGGGTGGAAGGGGTCTGATGTAATCAGTGCCACGAAGTGACTGGTTGGTCTCCTCACGGATTCACACACTCGAGGGCTCGGCATCAGTGTCTGTGGTTGGCAGGTAGGCCGGAAGCTGAAGCAAGGTCAGCTCCGAGGAGGGATGCCAGGCTTTTGTGCCTGTGCTGAGGCTTCCTCTGGGCCACCATGGCTACTCCACTCGAGTCCGTGACCTCCGTACTGTGGTGGCCAATGACGGTTGATATCTGCACTGTGGTCTGGGTAGATGGCAGCCGTTCAGTGATTTCTTTGCGATGGTCCCCTACCCATTTACTATCCTACCTGCCACACAAGCATCAGAGGAGCCTCATGCGGGGACTAATCAGTCAGGACCTCGACACAGAGTGGTCTAGGTTCAGATGCCGGTCAGTCAGATTACGGTCATGGAACACCAGCTGCTTTTGTTGTTTTTCTTTTTTTAAGTAGCCTCACTGAGATACAATTTACACACCACAAAATTCATCCATTTTAAGTGTATAATATTTATTTTATTACATTTATAGTTGTACAATCATCATCACAACCTGATTTTACAACATTTCCATTACCCTAAAAAAATCCTCACATGCATTTACAGCCATTCTCCATTTTCACTCCCAGCACTAGGCAGCCACTAATTTACTTCTATCTCTTTAGATTTACCTTTTTTGGATGTTTAACATAAATAGATTCATATGTGTCCTTTTGTGACTGGCTTTTTTCACTGAATATAATGATATTGTAGCTCATCTGTTGTAGCATGTGTCAACACTTCATCCCTTTCTCTCAACCAAATAATATTCCATTGTATGACTGTACCATATTTTGTTCATCCATTTACCAGTTGATGGACATTTAAGCTGTACTCACCTTTGGCTACTGTGAAAAACACTGCTATGAATATTCACGTTCAAGTGTTTGTATGGTCATATGTTTTCATTTTTACTGATGAGCTTAGGAAACTGGACTCAGGCACCTCAAGGATGGAAAGCCTCCAGTCCTATCTGAAGTCAGGCTTAGGCTTACCCCCTGCTACCGAGCTGAAGAAGCAGCATGCCCAGGCCCAGTTACTTCATTTTTGAGCAACCAAGGAGCACTCCCCGGATCACCATCAGTCATCTACAGTCTACATACCTATTTAATGCTGAAACCTTTTGTAATAAGCCGTAAGACATTTCTACACAATGCTGTAGGAGAGGTTCTAGCCAGTGAAAGGCAAGAGAAAGAGTTAAAAGTTACAAGGACTAGAAAGGAAGAATCAGAACTGTTACTATTCAGAGATTCAGAGGAAAAAAAAACAAAATAATTTACAGATAAATTACTGGAATGATAATGCTGTATGGTTACTGTATTTGGAATCAAAATCAAGACATACAAGTCAAGTTCTTTTATATACACCATGAAAACACAGCTTTTAAAATATAAAACCTGATTTAGAAAAAAGATTTACATTTACAATGGTATATAAAAATGAGATAGTTGGAATAAATCTAACCAAAAATGTGTGAGACCTTCGTGCAGAAAACTATAATACTTTCTTGAAGGACACTGAAGAAGACTTCTGTAAATGAGTAGTTATGCTATGTTTATATATACGTAGACCCAACACTGCAAAGATGTCACTTCTCCTCAAATTGATTTATAGATTCAATTCGATCCCAGTTTAAAATCTAAAAAGTTTTGGGTGTTTGTTTTGTTTTCTTGGCTGGTGACTCAATAAGCTGTTTCCAAAACTTCTATGGGAGAACAAAGGCCTAAGCATAGTTAGGATGCTCCTGAAAAAAAAAAAAAAAAAGAATAAAGTAGGAATCTTGTTCTACTAGATATTAAGGCTTATAACTAAACTACCTTCATAAGGCCAAACTGTACCTGTATGGAAACAGAGAAAACAGATTGGTATATCAGAACAGAGAACTCGGACCACACATATATATGCAAACTTGATTTATGAAAGAAGTGATGGGGCGCCTGGGTAGCTCAGTTGGTTAAGCGACTGCCTTCGGCTCAGGTCATGATCCCGGAGACCTGGGATTGAGTCCCACATCAGGCTCCCTGCTCGGCAGGAAGACTGCTTCTCCCTCTCTCACTTCCCCTGCTTGTGTTCCCCCCTCTCTGGCTGTGTTTCTCTCTGTCAAATAAATAAAATCTTAATTAAAAAAAAAAAGAAGTGATAACGTGGATCAGTGGGTTAAAGAGCCTTTCGATAGATGGCACCGGAAAAACTGTTTATCTGACTAGTTAAGATATGAAATTGGGACTCAATATGTCATCATCAAATAGAATTAAAACTGTAGATATTGTGTGATGCAGAAATTCCCCTCCCAGGCATACATGCTGAAGAAACTCTTGTACATTTTCACCAGAGCTTATGTACAAGAATGTTTGATGTGCAATCTTATACATAAGATCAAAAAGGGAGAACCCATAAATTATTCATAATTTGCAATTGCAGACATAAAATAGAGAAAATGAATGCATGCAGTTGTATGAATCCAAACTTCCAAACATAATATCAACAAGAAGAACTACCCAAGTAGTTTATTGAGCATGATTTCATCTACATTGAGTAAATAAACATGTAATACAAAACAATATATAACTTAGGAATACATACATCTGCAGTTAAAATGTAAAAAAAAAATAAGGGGAATGATAAACAGTCAAATATCCAAAATGCCTTGATGAGCTGGTATAGGGAACTGGTTTCTACAGGGTGAGGCATGAAATCAGAGAAAAGCATTTCAAATATAGTGGTGATGTTCTATTTCTTAGGTTGGGTGATAGGTCTAAGAACTTTTTAAAATTGCTCCTTTTATAATTTAAACATATAAACTTTATTTTATATGCATTAAGCATTTAGTAAAATTGTTGCACATACATTTTGGGTCTGAATGAACCCCTATTCAAATCTGATTTAAATGTGCACATGGACATCAGGAAGGGATGAAAAGATTGATTAATCATTTAATAAGGCTTTCTGGGGAGAACAGAGTAGCTCCCAGGCAGGCCCCAAAATGGCTTCAGAGCAGGAAAAGATTGGTTTGAGGTTTTTACGGTGCCTAGGGAGAGCGATTAAAGCTAGAGTTCCCATGCATGGTTTGACGTTCCATAAGCACAAAGGAAAGATCACTCGATCAGCTTGCCCACATGTGGGACGGACGGCCCAGAGGGAGAGAGGAGGCTTAAGAGATGTCAGTTAAACATCAAAAAATAGAGTCACATTCCTTATTACAAAAATATTTTAAACAAAACCTGGATATATGTATAAGGAATATATATAAGGAAACCAAAGGGGTATCCGCCATGTTGGAAGTACTATGTCTGCAGAAAAAAGAATGTTACTTCTCTGTTTAGATACCACTTCTCCTATTCTTCTCCCAGAATACACCACCAGAGGAATAACTATAGTTAAACTGTCAAACTTGGTAGAAAACTTAAATTCTTTACTATTCCACAGAAGAAACTCAATATCAAAAGGAATTATTACAGTAACATAAAGTTAGATATCAAGTCCTATGGAGTGAAAAGAATGAGAATTGCTCATGATGTTTAAAAGTTCCTGGGATTATGCAATAGTATAAATATCAGCTGGGTCTCTCTGGTACCCAAGCGGAGCCCAAATGGAATCATTTACTTTACCACCATGGTAGTGAAGAAATTTTGCAACCTTACACCAACTATCTGCAAACGACTATCAAGCTTGAAGACTCCTCCCCAAAGAAAGTGTTTCATTCCTACTGAAAAGATATAGACAATGAATTATAAGTATACATCAATTTCTGAGATAACAACTGGGTACTGCTACAGATATAAAGATGAAAAAGATTTAATCTATGCTCTTTAGGGGCTAACAGTTTCTTGTATTATTTTTGCAGTCTACAGTGTGAAAATTTGGATTTACAGAAAACCTACACCCACATTGATGGCTCAAATGATAAAATAATTCACCAGACTGCTTTCAACATACTTCCGTTTTAAGAACACATGAGATCCAGTAGAAACTGTATCTACTGCATGATAAATGCTCACAGAAGGAAATACCTATGCTTAAGCTAATTCTTAATAAAGGTTAAGGTTTGAGTGAATGATAAGATACTGCAACCATAAGTCAGCAGAGCTAAAGGTGAAGAAACAGCTCAATTTCTCTGCATTCATAAAGATGAAAAATGTGGGATGAGCAGAGAATGAAAGAGTAAATTTAAACTGGTTTGAGAAACTTTTAGGAACAGAAATGTATACCTTGAAATTATAAGTTATTGACACAAATGAAATGCAAATTCCTCCATTCCCCCAATCTTTAGTAAAGCATTCTACACACACACACACACACACACACACACACACACACACACACACCCCTTATAAGTAGGGCTCTTTGGGGCAGGAAGAAGAGAGCCTAAGTGCAGCATTTAGTTTGATCCGTAGTATCAGGTTGAGTATAACTGTAATATTGTAAAAATACTTATGTACCAAGTGGTGTTCTAAGCTCTCTAAATACTAATGTATTTAAGTTTTTTACAGTAACTAAGTTATTTAGTAATACACAAGACAAATCTATAAGGTAAGCAGTAATATTTTTACCATTTTCCAAGTGGGTATCAAAAGCACAGAGAAGTTAAATAATTTGTCCAAGGTCTTAGCAGCAGCTAGGCTCCGGTGGCAGCAGTATGGAGAGCGGGTGCCCAAATCATAACCAGAGTTGGAGGGCAAGTCAGCTCCACCACCACAGGAAGGTTGGGAGAGTTCGCCAACTGAGGACCACAGATGTGCAGAGGAGAGGGTGAGAGGGGACAGACTTAAGATGACCACAGAAGTGCAAAGGCCCCATGAGCCCAATCTAAACCCATGTCTTCCAGAACTGTTAATGTGTACCATGGCCCTGCCCCTTTGGGAACACCTAAGAGACATGAATGAGGAAAGCCTGAGGTCTTACCCAGGACCCCTAACAGGGGTGTCTTCATGTACATTTTATGTTCTCAATGCATAAATATATAAATATATGTGGGTACATTTAATATATTTTCTTTCCATGTAAGATGTATGTCTTAACTTTCTTGGGTATTAGTTTCCTTTTCTATAAGATTAGGTTTCTTTCAGATTCCTGTCAGCTCCATACTTTTGTCTCTAAGTCAGTGATTCGGGCATTTTGCTGAAAATCTTTCAGCAACAATCACTATTCTTCTAAAATGACCCTCATTTAGGGGGTCCCTGGGTGACTCAGCTGGTTAAGTGTTCGACTCTTGGTTTCGGCTTAGGTCATGATCTCAGGGTTGGCAGATCGAACTCTGCATCAAGCCCTGCACTGGGCTCCACACTCAGCACTGAGTCTGCTTGTCCCTCTCCCTGTGTTCCTCCCCTAGCTCAAGCATGTGTGCATGCTCTCTCTCAAATAAAAATCATAAAGTAAAATAAAATAATAAAATAAAATTAAATTAAAAATTCCCTCAGTCTGTTTGTTAAATTCCATCCTGATGGCCACCACCCAGGTTCATATCCCTGTGCCCTTATTCCTGGATGATCTGCTCACTGGTCTATCAACTTCGCCTTCTCCAAGTTATTACTGCCAATTCCACCTTCCACATTCAGTGAATTTTATGATTCTGAAATCATAAGGGTTTCCATTGCCAATGTGAAAACGTTCTTCATAATATGATCTTAACCAATTTAGTCTTCTCTCTAGCTACCACTCCATTCTCTACCTTCCTTAACTCCAAAAATACCTCTTGGAAGTTTTCCACATTACCTGTTCTCACTTCCTTAACTACCATTCTCTCTTCAAACCATTCCAATTCAGCTTTATCCGCACTCCTCCTCTGAAATGACTTTCATGTGGCCAAACTCAATAACCAGACCTCTAGTCTCTTCTTACATAAAGTCTCAAGCCTTCCTTTGAAGCATATACTCATCTGTCTTCTATCCTCTTCACACTGCCACCTTCTTTGATTCTGCCTTATATATCAAAATAATCAGCTGCCTGCTAATACAGCCAAGTGAACGAGATCTCAGCAAGTTTCCCCAAACACAACAGAATGCTGGCTCTGTAGCTTAGAGCTATTATCTTTCCTGAATATCCACTCATTTGTCCTAAAAGCAACACTACTGCTTTCAAGCTTAAATCCCAACAGAACTGGCCACTTCCTCCTCTGTGCTCCCAATGCCATACCTTGTATCTCTCAAAGCTCCCAAACCTCCTTTTCCCTCACTGGCTTACAGATCTGTCTTAATATACAAGGTTGAGAGTTCTAAGTTCCTTGAGGCCACAGAATGTGTCTAGATTTGTGTCTGTGTGTTGTGGTTCTGGTAAGTTGCTCAGTGTCTACTATTTAGTAGACATCCAAATAATACACGGGAAATACCTGCATCAAGGCTTGAATGAACGCGGCCAGGAGGAGCAGTAGGAGAAGCTGATGACTGTTGTTGCAGCAGAAGCCTATGCAACGGAGAGCTGGCTGGTTATCCCTGTAAGCCTGGGCTACAGTGAACATAAGCTTGTTCCTGTGCGTTGAGTCTCTGTATGTTGCAAGTACCTCTGGGGTGGGGAAACACGCTCCTCTGAGGCACTGGGTTCCCATCCACATCTCACCTCATCTGACTGAAGAAAAGGCGCTGAGGCAAAAAGCCTGGAGGTGAGTCCCAGACTCACCATTAAGGATAAAGACATTTCAGAGCCACAAAAGCCAATCTGTCAAATGTAAATGACTGCTTAGATTCAAAAGGCTATTGTAAATCTCAAATGAAGGACTCAGCTGATGACACTCTTAACTCACATTTGTATTTCAAGATTCTAGCACTCTCAGAGTGCATAGGACATAAATAGTGCTCTGTCAGTGTTTAATAACAAAAGGAGATCGACCCGTTCTGTCTACTACTTCCCCGCTACTGGCAACCAGCGCAACTCAGATCGTGGGAACCTCCCTCACTGAGGTTTCTCCCTCTTCCTCATTGCCCCTTCAAATCTGTCATCCTGTCTGGTTAGTTTTTTTCAAATCTTGCTTCTCTCTCTCTCCCTCCCTCTTTGTTTTGCTCAGTCTCTACCCTGCTTCAGTCAGCATCCTCACTATTTCTTACATGTTTTTCCTTCTACTGATAAGGGACTTTTTGGTTGATTTTAGTTTTTTACTGCTATGAATTATGCTACTATGTGGCTGTGAATAATCGTATGCATGTATCTTGATGCAAAGACACACATTTCTGTTTCCAAATTAATTGTGCCAATTTATACCCCACGAGCAGTGTGTGAGATTTCTAGTTATTCCACATCCTTGCCAATTCCTACTATTTTCTTTTTTTAAAAAATATTTTAGCCACTCTGCTAGACATGCAGTGGTATCCCACTGTGGTTTTAATTTGCATTTCGTTCTCTGATTAATGAGGCTGGGCCCTTTCCACGGTTGTATTGGCAATTTGGGTATTTCTCCTTTTCGAAGGCTTTGTTCTTTTACTTTCATTCATAAGAAGTTCATTTTATATTCTGGACACAAGCCCTTTATTGACTTTATGTATGGCAATATAGTCCTCCCAGTTTAAAGCTTGTCTTTTTTCTTTCTTAATGTCATTTTTTGATGAACCTAAGTTCTTCATTTTAATATTGTCCAATTTATCAATATATTCCTTTAGGGGCGTCTGGGTGGTACAGTTGGTTGAGCCTCCAACTCTTGGTTTCGGCTGAGGTCATGATCTCAGGCTCCGTGCTGAGCTACTTAAAGACTCTCTGCCCCACCACCCCCCTCTCAAATAAATATGTCTTTAAAAAAGTTTTTCCTTTAAATTATTTTATAATCTCATTTAACAATTATTTGTCTGCTCTGAATTACTATGTTATCTAAAATTTTAAAAATCTCTTATATGGATAGGCGCCTGAGTGGCTCAGTGGGTTAAAGCCTCTGCCTTCGGCTCAGGTCATGATCCCAGGGTCCTGCTGAGCAGAGAGCCTGTTTCCTCCTCTCTCTCTGCCTGCCTCTGCCTCTCTACTTGTGATCTCCCTCTCTGTCAAATAAATAAATCAAAATCTTAAAAAAAAATCTCTTATATGGAGATGTATAGCTAATAGAATACTGATATTATGTGGTATGGGGTAAGAATCAAGATTCCATTTTGGGGGGATGTGCATATTTCTTTGTCCTAGCACTATATATCTAAATATTTCTTTACCTTGTGCCCTATGTTTTAAATTTTTTCCCCATAAATCAGGTATTGAGATGTATGGGTCTTTTTTCCCCCATAATCTTTATTTTTTACTTTGTTTATTCATCTATCCTTACACACATAACTTAACCTGTCTTGGGCAAATCCTGGCCCTTTGAATTTCCAACATAAACTTCAGAATTGTAAGAGTCGACCACCCAAGACCGCAGTCAGCTGGGAGCCTTGGAACGCCACACCTGTCAAGGAAAACTCTGAGAGACCAGTTCCATGCAAAAGCAAAATGTTTATTCGAGCCTGCTCAGGCTCACAGCCTGACCCCAAACCAGTCCGCAGCTGAGAGCCCCGAGCTTTCCCGGGGGGTGACCTTATATAGAACTACATTGTCCGTTATAGCAAAGCCCGTGCATCGACAGCCAATTAGTTCAAAACACCACAGCAGGGCCTGCACGCAGGCAGCCAATCAGTTTACGACAAATCACATACCTTCACCAATCGCCTTTACAGGGGGGTATATGCCCTAATTTGGGCTAGCAAGAGGTACGTGACAAGCTGCAGGGGTGGTCTCATGGAATGGGGAAGTAACTTTTATAGACACATTTCGTTTGTTCTCCTTGGGGCCTGGGTGGGATTGGGTAACTGGGCTCAGATAACAGGGTGTGGGCCTGCTTTTACATCCTGGAGGGTGGGGGCTTTACAGCAGCCCTTCAGAATCATCTTCTCAAATTTCACAGAATTTTAGTTGTTGGAATTGTCACTACGTTGTATTAACTTTATAAATCATGCTGGATTGAGATGGTATCTGTATGATTCTGAATCCTAAAATCCATGAAATGGCATTTATCATACCTTCATTTTAGGTCACTTTTAACCTCGATAACAATTTCTTTTTTTTTATTTTCTAATTTTCTGTGAAGAATTCTTGAATACCTTTTGAGCAAAATATTCGGTTCCAAATGCAAAATATTGTAAGTGGTACTGTTTCTAAAATTAACTTTTTTTTTTGCCTTGCTTTATAGAAATACAATTAATTCTTGCCTATGGATTTTAAATTGCAAACTTGTTAAACTCATTAATTCTAAAAACTCATCTGTAGAGCTTTTGGGATTTTTCACATAGTCACAGTCACATTCAAATAATGACATTTTAAGTTTTCCTTCCAATCTGTCACCAACTGTTTTCATTTTCTTGCCTTGCTAGATTGGCTAGGACTTCCAGTACATTGTTGAATGTAAGTGGCAATTGTGGGAGATAGTGTGGGAATCCTTGATCTAATCTCAAAGGGATGATGATGACAACATTTCACCATATTTTGCAGGCTTTTTATAGATAACCTTGCATAAGAATAATAAATTTCTCCTCCAGTTTTAGTACTATTGGTATGCCAGACAATAAAGATATGTCCCCTCGCTTTTTAAATTTATTTATTTTTAAATCTTTTTTTTTTTTTTTAAGATTTTATTTATTTGACAGAGAGAAACACAGCCAGAGAGGGAACACAAGCAGGGGGAGTGAGAGAGGGAGAAACAGGCTTCCCGCCAAGCAGGGAGCCTGATGTGGGACTCGATCCCGGGTCTCCGGGATCATGACCTGAGCTGAAGGCAGTCACTTAACCAACTGAGCCACCCAGGCGCCCCTGTTTTTATTTTCTTTAATATTTTATTTATTTGAGAGAGGGGGAGGAGAGAGCACGAGTGAGGGTGCAGGAGAGAGAGGGAGAAGCAGACTCCCCACTGAGTAGGAACCCTATGTGGGGATCCATCTCAGGACCCTGAGATAATCCTGAGCAGACCTTAACCACCTAAGCCACTCTCCATTGCTGTTTTTATATTTATTTTCCTTTCATTGGTTTTTAGCAAATTTCTTATAAAGTACACTTATTACTATCATTGCTATTACTATTCTACATGTAGTTTGTAGCAATTTTTTAATTTGCAGCTTGATATCTTTGAGATTTGGCAAATTCTCAACCATGAGTTTGTTCAAACCTTGCTTCTGCCCCATTCATTTCATACCTGCTTCCTAGGACTTCGATAATATATAGGTTAGACCTTCTTATAGTATCCTCTTTGTATTTTACCTTCTCATTACTACTTTTCACCATTTCATGTCTGCATGTTTTATTCTGGGTACTTTTTCCCAGAATTTTCTTTGAGTTTGGTAATTTTTTGTTCAGTTGTGCTTTATTTCTTATTTTACCTATTGCGTTTTAAATATTTGTTATATTTTTTAATATTAGAGTAACTTTTGGTTCTTTTTCAAATTTACTACATCTTTCATAGTTTCCAGTTCCTTGCCAAAGTTAAAATCTTGTCTTTTACCATCTTAAATCTATTAAGCACAGTTTTTTATGTCTCTGGCTAGTAACTTCAATAGCTAGAATCCTCATGAACCTAGTATTTTTTTGTTTTTGGTGGTTATTGTTTATGTTATTTTGTCTCTTCCTGTGCTTAGTTATTTAAAATTGTTTAACATTACACTTGCGAAGTTAATTTGTGGCCTAAAACAGTGTTTTCATTCTCCAGAGAGAATTTCTTTTTTTTTTTTTTTCTGCCAGTGCCTAAAGGCAACAGCAAAACAAAATATCTTGATCCAAATTCAGAGACTAACATAATGGCTTTTTGTTGTTATTGCTTTCTTTTAAACAGAGCTTCTGAGACATAATTTACATACCATAAAACTCACCTGTTTATATTTATAGTGTACAATTCAAGAGTTTTTAGTACAGTCACAGAGGTCTGTAACCCTTACCACTATCTAAATTTAGAACATTCTCATCACTCCAGAAAGAAACTTCATACCAATTAGTACTCACTCTCCATTCTCTGCCTGATTCTAGACAACCACTCATCTACTTCTGGTCTCCATAGCTTTGCATCTTCTAGACATTCCATATAAAAAGAATCATACAATACATGGCATTTTCTGACTGAATTTTTAAATTTAGCATAGTATTTTCAAGGTTCATCTACACTGTAGCATGCATCAATACTGTACTCTTTATTGCTGAGTAATAGTCCATTATATGGATATACCACTTGTGTATCCATTCATCGGCGTAAGTACTTTGGCTTATTTCCACTTTTAGTTATTATAAATAATGCTATTATGACTATCTGTATATAAGTTTCTATCTGAATTTATGTTTTCTCTTGGGTATATGAATTGTTGGTGAAGTGCCTGAGTCGCGAGACCCCCAAGAAGACGACCACGGAGCCGAGGAACCGAATGCAAGCACAAGGTCTCTTTTATTAAAAGCTTGCCCGGGCAAGGACACCCGTGCAACACACAGACACAGCGGGTGCGGGAGGAAGGGTCCCGAGGTTCGGTTAGTCAGGCCTTTTATAGGCTAAAAGCACAGAAACCACAAGCAAGTTGACCTTTTACATTATCGGTGCTAGCGCTGCTTAAGCTGTGCTGTTCATTGAGGATTGGCTGGTGAGTGTAGGGGATTTCCCAACTTGTTTGCCTTGGTCTAGGGATTTCCAAACAGTTACTCCTGGGATAACCTGATTGGCTGAGGCTCTGTCTAGGGGACCTCCACATTCCACTGCAATAGTGACCTGGTGCCCCTAAGATGGCAGCTTTTTAAAAAAAAATAGCGCTGCTTTGGTTCTACATTCCCCCCTATGTGTTGTGACTAGTTCAATCATGAACTCATGATCCCCAGTGTTGATATGCTAGGTTCCGTACTGCCAACTCATAGTTTTCAGACTCTTAGGTTAGAGGCTGATAGGTGTGGGTTCATTGAACCATTAACTATATGGAACTCAGCCTTTCTTTCATAAATTGGACCAAGTGATTTAGGATGCACGGGCCAAAGGTCAGTAGTAACAACAAAACCATCAGGGGTCCTAATAAATGGATATTAACATAGTAAGCCAGGGTGAGCTATTGAACCAAGATTCATATCACCCATCTGCTTCCCGCTCCTTTTTCCGATGGGCAAGGCCTTCCCTGACCTTAGCCATGGAATCTTTGACTACTCCTGAGTGGTCTGCATAAAAACAACATTCTTCTCCCAGGGCAGCACATCTGCCTCCTTGTTGGAGGAACAAGAGGTCAAGGCCTCGTCTGTTTTGGAGCACTACTTTGGACAGGGAAGTGAGTGACTTTTCTAGATGGCTAATAGAAGCTTCTATTCTTTCTAGGTCTTCATCTATAGCTGCCTTTAGGGATGTCATACCTGTTTGTTGAGTTGCCAAAGAGGCTATGCCTGTTCCAGCTCTAGCTGCACTTACACTGAACAGGGTCGCGATTGTTAGAGCAGTGTAAAGTTCTCTCTTATTTCTCGAATGGCTGCCTGAATCCCAGTGAGAGTATAGGTCTTCCTCAGGGTGATAAAGGATGCGGGGCATTACCATCACCAGGACACAGAATTCTTTGGAGGGATTAAAAATGGCGACTGACAAGCAAGGAGTCAGTCCAGTCAGGGAACATGCCCACCAACCATCAAATGTTGGGATTGCCCAGCGAATCCCCGTAGCCCAAGTGGGAGAAGTATTTGTACTAGTACATAGGTTCTTTTTATCCACTGGGACTTTTCCTAAGCAAGTTCCCTGTCCAGCGATTAGTTGCATGGTCAGGCCAGCTCTGGGATCCTCCCAGGCACACTGTGGGGGATTTTCTTCTTTAGAGGTGTTGTAAGTTGCATTTAACCCCACTGCTTCATAAAAAGGGGGCTTTATATCATAGCATAACCAGCAAGAAGTGGTCAGGTTGGGATTGGTTAGGTTTAAAGCCGAGAAGGCAGCCTTAACTAAATTCCATAGGGGGTCTATGGGGGCAGTCACGGGGATAGGGCTAGGGGTCCTGGGTAATGTTTGAGTCCGGGAAGCACTTACAGTGGTGAGGGTAAGGTTTATCTGGGGGCTGGATACCTTGGCCTCAGGGTTAAGCACCTTGTTGGGCCCCACTCCCATAGAGGGAGAGCCTACTTGCAACCGTAGGGTGAATAGTGATCCTGGGTCCTTATACCCCAACCTTACTTTATCATAGACCCGAATTCCCCAGGTTTTCCCGTTTTCCCAGCCCTGAGCCTTTTTACCTTGTGATGTAAAGGTGATGGTTAGGGGGTTACAGGGGTACCTCCTATAGTCAACAGGATACTGTTTCGATTGAGGATCACATGGTGGGTAGGCTGATCGTGTGACGGTTATCAGATCACCAGTTTTTGGCGGAGTCCACCAAATATCCCCCGTGGAGACGCATGACCACTGAGCACAATAGTAGGCGCCTTCACAACGGTCACGTGTGTGACCAGGGCAGACATAAAAATGATGTCTCTGGTAGAATTCTGGAATCCATCCACCTCCGTTAATGAGGGAGAGTAAGTCTACCTGAAGCTCTGGGAACCATGTACCTGGGAGGCGGTTCTGGGAAGTCTGGTTAAGTACAGTCCCTGAGCGGGTGTCTATAATCTGCCAGGTAAGATTGTGGGGGTTACGGGGACTGGAGCTTGCCGCCTTAGCTGGCGAAGCAGTCAGGAGTAGCAGTAGCAGTGCCATCAGTGGTGATGCCGCACCCTGATCCTGAGTGGGTGGGAGGGATGCCATGTAGCTTCCCATTGTTCTCCTTTGTAGTCCTCCTTGCAGGCGAAGGGATCTGCCGGGCAAACCTGGGTGTAATGTACCCATGTTGCCATTCCGTCTACCTTCAGGGCGGTAGGTGTGGTCATTACAATGACGAACAGTCCCTTCCATCTCGGCTCCAGCGTCCTGTGGTGGTGACGGTGGACGAAAACCTGTGGGGTTCAGGGGAAGGACCAGACTTTTATAAGGCTTGGAGTTTAGGCCAGACATGTTTGTGGACCCTCTGCAGCCTTTGAAGGACTTTGAGGATGTCCTGGTCATCTATTTTTGCTAGAAATTTAGACTGAAGGTTAGGAACAATGGGGGGTGGGGTTCCAAACAAAATCTCAAATGGGGTCAAGCCCATCTGATACAGTGAATTCCGTACCCTATATAAGGCAAAGAGGAGGAGAGACACCCAGTCTGCGCCAGTCTCTAGGGCTAAATTTAGTTAAGGTTTCTTTTAGAGTTCTATTCATTCTTTCTATCTGACCTGAACTCTAGGGTCTATATGCACAATGTAATTTCCCATTGATCCCAGTGTGGTGGCCAGTCCCTGACTTACCTGAGAGATGAATGTCGGGCCATTGTCTGTCCCTATCATCATTGGAAACCTGTACCTTGGCATTCTGTCTTCCAATAATATTTTAGCCACGGTGTGAGCAGTTTCATTTCTGGTGGGGAATGCTTCTGTCCATCCCAAGAAAATATCTATGAAAACTAACAGATATTTGTAGCCAAATTTTCCAGGTTTAATTTCAGTAAAATCAACTTCCCAACACGCACCTGGCTTCTTTCCCCCGCAATCTAAATCCAGGGTTTTTTGCATTGGGAACTGCATCTGTCATCTGGCAGGCCTGGTAACTGTTAACCAGGTGTTCAATAACTTGGTTTCCATCCTATATTTTTATCTTTGCATGTTGTAATAAGTCCTGCATCTGATGGATGCCCAGGTGGGAGGTTCAGTGAATTTTGTTTTGGATCTTGAGCCCCAGTTGTTTGGGCAATGTCACCTTGCAATCAGCAGATCGCTACCATCCCTCTAGACATTGGGTCATTGGCAGAGTTTTAATCCAAGCAAGGTCTTCTTCAGTATAGTGGGGATTTTCCGGTAGGGCAGGGGACCCGGGGTCCAGTAGAACGAGAACCAAGGTGGAATGCAGAGCCACCTCACGGGCCGTCTGGTCTGCTAGGCTATTTCCCCTTTGTATTGGCCCGTCTCCTTTTTGGTGACCCGGACAATGTATGATAGCCAGTTTCTGAGGGCTCCATAGGCCTGCAGGAGATCCAGTATTTCCTCTTCATTTTTAATTGTTTTACCTTCAGCTGTTAGGAGGCCTCTTTCTCTGCATATGGCCCCATGGATATGGGCCGTGGTGAAGGCGTATCTGCTATCTGTAATAGACGTTAATTTTTTTTCCTTGTCCCAGTTCTAAGGCTTTGGTCAGTGCTTTAAGTTCGGCTTTAAGTTCGAACCCGCCGGCAGAGGTTCCGCCCGTATTACCTTATCGCTGGTTGTTACTGCTGCTCCGGCATACCTGAGTCCACTGCACACAAAACTGCTACCATCTGTGAACCATGTTTCCTCTGCATCGGGAAGAGGTGTATCTTTGAGGTCCAGTTGAATGCAGTGTGCATGAGCCAGGATTCTGGAACAATCATGTAGCGGAGCGTCAAGATCTGATCTGGTAATAGGGTTGCTGGATTCAGAGCTGTGGGAACTTGGAATGTTATTCTAGCGGGGTTAAGGAGCAGGGCCTGGTAATGAGTCATTTGGGCATTACTCATCCATCAATCTGGTGGCTGCTTTAGGACTCCCTCTAGGGCACGTGGAGTGGTGATGGTGAGATTCTGTTCCAGTATAAGTTTGTCAGCGTCTTTAACCGTACAGCTACTGCTGCTATGATGCGGAGGCAAGGGGGCCATCCTGCAGCCACAGGGTCTAGTTTTTTTTGAGATAGGCTATCAATCTTCTCCAGGGCCCCAGGGTCTGAGTTATCACCCCTTTTGCCACCTCCTTGTGTTCATCCACATATAGATGAAAGGGCTTAGTTACATCCAGTAGCCCTAGAGCTAGAGTTTAAGAGTTTCTTTTTTAGGGTATCAAAGGCCTGTTGTTTGTCCTTTGTCCAAACAAAATCTTGTCCCTCTTTGGTGGCCTCATATAGGAGCTTAGCTAACTCAGCGAACCCTGGGATCCACAGGCGGCAGAACCCAGCAGTGCCCAAGAATTCCCTCACTTGTCTTGCAGAAATAGGCATGGGGATTTTTAGCACAGTCTCTTTTCAGGTATCTGGGAGCCATCTTTTGCCCCCTTGCAGGACATACCCCAGGTACATTACCCACTGCTTGCAGATCTGAGCTTTGTTGGCAGATGCTCTGTACCCCAGTCTTCAAAGGATTTGCAGCAGGTTTTCTGTGGCCCTGTAGCATGCCTCTCAATTGGCTGCAGCAATCAACAGGTCATTGACATACTATAACAAACTTACATCTGGGTTTTGGGCGCAATATTCACCCAGATCCTCATGCAAGGCCTCATCGAAGAAGGTGGGGGAATTTTTAAACCCTTGTGGTAACCCAGTCCAGGTCAGCTGGCCACTGACCCAAAACTCTGGATCTTGCCATTTAAAGGCAATGTACGGCTGACTGCTGGGGGCCAAAGGCAGGCTGAAGAAGACATCCTTTAAGTCTAAAACTGTATACCATTGTTGATCGGGGGGGGGGGCAGGGTACTGAGAAGGGTGTAAGGGTTAGGCACTGTGGGGTGAATGTCCATTACCCGTCTACTGACTTCTCTTAAGTCCTGTACTGGGCGACAGTCGTTAGTGTGAGGTTTTCCGACTGGGAGTAGGGGGGTATTCCATGTCGACTGCACAGGCTTTAAAACCCCGAGTTCCAGTAGCCGCCTTATATGGGGGGGGGGTGATTCCTTTTTTAGCCTCCAGGGGCATGGGGTACTGGCAGACCTTTACAAGGTCTGCTCCCGGTTTAAGTTCCATGTAGACTGGTGGTTGGTGGGATGCTAGACCCATGCCACCCGTCTCAGCCCAGGCCGAAGGGAAGTTTTGGAGCCAGACCTGCATATCCGGGTCTGGGTCTGGGGGCTCCTGGTGGAGTCTATATTCCTCCGTCAGGGCACGGGTGACCAGGATCTGGACTGGGACCCCGTTGGGGTAAAGTAATTTTGCCCCGTTGCCAGTAAACTGTATCTGAGCTTTCATTTTTGTGAGTAGATGTCGGCCGAGGAGGGGATAAGAGCACTCTGGGATTACCAGGAAAGAATGGGTTACCCGTCCCATTCCCAAGTCCACCGTTCTTCAGGTAGTCCATGAATATAGCTGAGTTCCAGTGGCTCCCTGTACCCAGGTCCTTTTCTTGGACATGTCCCCTCCTGGTCCCAACAGCACTGAATTTTCATCTCCTGTGTCTACCATAAAATCAATCTTTTCCCCCTCTACCTTTAGGGAACCCTGAGTTCGGGGAGGGGAACTGAACCCCGACTCCCCTAGTCACTGTCCACATTCAACTGCAGAATCTTGGCTTTTTGCTCTTTTCTGTGGGGGGCCAATCCTTGACCCAATGACCTTTTTCCTTACAGTAGGCAAGCTGGTTTTTGCCTAATTTGGGCCTCTGATGGGCCGCATTCTTGGGTCGTGATATTTCGGACTGTTCACTCCCAGCGATAGCAGCCAAGATTTAGCTAGTTCCCGCTGTGTCTTTCCTGCTGGGCTTCTAGTACCCGGGCCAGGGACTTTTCCTGCCTCTTTTCCTTTTTGAGTTCTTTTTCCTCTGCGCTGTCCCTACTACTGTAAACTTTTTCTGCCACCATGAGTAGATCTGTGATCTCCCTCTCACCTAGCCTAACTTTTGGAGCTTCTTTTTAATATCAGGGGCGGCCTAATTTACGAAAGTGAACATTAAAGTCATCTGTGCCTCTGGGGCCTCAGAATCATAAGGGGTGTACCGCCTGAAGGCATCTTGATAGACGCTCCAGGAAAGCTGCCGAACTTTCCTCAGGCCCCTGTCTAACATCATAAACTTTACCCATATTGGCAGGCTTCCGAGCTGCTGCCTTGAGACCCGCCAACAGAGTCTGGCAATAGACTTTGAGCCTCTCTTTACCTTCTGCCGTAATGTAGTCCCAGTTCCGTCGTACTGTAGTCCCAGTTCGGCCACGTGGTCGGGAAACCCCCATCTATGATGGCCGGGCCAGTGTAGGGAACTCCGGTGGGCCCTGGGACCAATTTGCAGGCTTCTGTAACAATGCAGTCCCTTTCCTCTGTAGGGAAAAGGATCTGAAGCAACTGCTTACAATCGTCCCAGGTAGGCTGGTCGGTAAAGAGGACAGTCTCTAGGAGATTAGTCATGGCGAGGGTTTTCGGAGAAAGGGGCATTTTGGGCTCTCCAACTGTACAGGTCAGTAGTGGCAAAAGGCCAATAGTGATAAGGTTGGTTACCATCCTCATCTGGCGGCCCAGCAGGTCTCAAGGGGAGGGCCACTGAGCTAGAGACCACTGAGCTTTGGATTTGGGGTGTAGTTCCCTTCTGCTCCAGGTACCCTGTGCTGGGCCTGTCGGCTCGGCCTCCACATCGGCAGCTGCCACAACGGCTGCCAGAGGCTCCCGGGGAGAACACAGGGGGGTAGGAACAGGTCCTCCTCAGAAGTTCCCCCTTGAAATATGGGGGCTGACTCTGAGCCCCGGGGGTGTCTGCCCTTGGTTGCCAGGATCTTAGCCTGAGGAGACAAGAAAGGCACAACCTATGGAGGAGGATTCTCAATCAACCCCCACCAGGTGACAATGTAGGGTATCTGATCAGGGTGCCCACTTCTGGGGTGGAGATGACTTCTTCCACCGTCTTTATCAGGCCTTCATCAAAAGTCCCCTCCGCCGGCCATCCAATGTTGAAAGTCGGCCATTCAGACCTGCAAAAGATGTTATACTTGCTCCTTCAGACTACGATTATGGGCAACTGCCTTAACATCACTCCAGTGTGCTAAACAGAGAGCTAACGGGGAGGAAGGAGTCTGTCCCATTATTACAGTTCACGTCTGTTCAGTCACAAAAAGAACAGTTAACAGGCAGACAACAGACAGTACTAGGGGGGCCCAACAAGAACGTGTATCCAGGAACAGAGACAGGGGTGAGATGAAGCTAGGACTCTCCCTGGTGTCAGGAGGCAAGATACCAGAGACTCTACAGATTGAGGGCGCAAGGCCCTCCAGAGGGGGGCTGGGGGGGGTGGTGTCTGGAAGCCGGACTCCCTGATCAGATGGGTCTTTGGGCCGTCACCCAAATCCCCACAGTTCAGTTCTTGTGGCGCTTCCGCCTGAACCATATGAACCGACACTGGGAACAAAACCGAAAGTGCACACAGGACAATTTGTGCACTCACTGGTATAGAAGAAACCTTCAGGACGGGGTCCGGGGGTCTTGAGGAGTATCCTAGACAAGCCCCCAAATGAAGTGCCTGAGTCGCGAGACCCCCAAGAAGACCACCATGGAGCCGAAGAGCCGAATGCAAGCGCAAGGTCTCTTTTATTAAAAGTGTGCCCGGGCAAGGGCCCCCGTCCAACACACCGACGCGGCCAGTGCAGGAGGGAGGGTCTCTAGGTTCGGTTAGTCAGGCCTTTTATAGGCTAAAAGCACAGAAACCACAAGCAAGTTGACCTTTGACATGATTGGTGCTAGTGCTGCTTAAGCTGTGCTGTTCATCGAGGACTGGCTGGTGAGTCTAGGGGATTTCCCAACTTATTTGCTGTTGGGGACGGTGTGTGACCCGCCCCTCCCGCCATGCCCAAGCCACCAGGAATTTTGGTGGAGGTACTGTACCCATGAATGTGAATGAAAGCCCCTCCGGGCTTTCCCCACCTAGAATCTGGAAAGCCACATATCCTGTGGGCCCAGGCAATCTGTCCTTCTTGTGCTTATCCAAGACATATAGTTCCATTTAACCCTCCTCCTGGTAATCATATCTCTGCATCTCTTATCTGTATTTCTTGATCCCCGTGCCTCAATGGTCTCAACTTCTGTGAGTTTAAGCAATCACTCTGTACCCCGCAGTAACAATACTAATCCTGTCTCTAGGGCGGGTGCAAAAGCAGTTAAAGATTTCACTGCACCACCCAACTTCCTCACTTGCGAATAATAAGACTGGGACCCTTGACAGTCAACAGAGACAAAGGGAGACAGAGAGAGAGAGCGCACACGCAAAAGAGAAACTAAGAGAAAAGAGAGAGCAACAGAGAGAAGCAGAGAGAGAAACAGAAGCAGAAAGCAAGAGAGACAGAAGCAGAGAGAGCAAGATAGACAGAACCAACTGTTTGCCTAAAGCTAGATTGATGTAACTAAAAAGCTTTAAATAAAGAACTCTGAAGACACAGTTTTCAGGAGAGGAGATCCCCCACACCATTCTTCGAGTCCGGTCTCCTCATTTTGCCAAATCCATCACCACCTTTGGGGAACCCTGACTGACTGTTGCCAGGGCCAGCTCCCGGCAATTTGCCTTGGCCTAGGGATTTCCAAACAGTTACTCATGGGATAACCTGACTGGCTGAGGCTCTATCTAGGGGATCACCACATTCCATTGCAATAGTGACCTAGTGCCCCCTAAGATGGCGGCTCTTTTCAAAAATGGCACTGCTTTGGTTCTACAGTTAGGTCATATGGCAACTCTACGTTTAACATTCTAAGCAACTGCCAAACTATTTTCCAAGTGAATGGATTCTGCTGTTTCTCTAACTATCAGTCAGTGAAGCATTCCAACTGTCCAATCCGAAGCCATGACAGTTTACTAGGTACCCCTTTTGGTGCGTCTAGGAACCCAACTTTCTTATTCTTATACCTCCAGCAATGTCATAAGTACTGCATAATCTCTTAGCATCTCAGCTACCACTTCTAAAATTAGAAACTGACTTAGTCCACTCAGGCTATTATAACACAGTATCCGACCCTGGGTGGCTTACATGCAAGACATGTATTTCACACAGTTTTGAAAGCTGAAGTCGGAGATCAAGGTATGAAGAAATTCAGTGTTAGGAGCCCACTCGTTAGTCTTCTGGCTGTAACCTCACATGGCAAGAGCTCTGTGGGCTCTTCTTTATAAGGGCACTGAACCCACTCATGAGGGTTCCATTGTCAAGACGTAATCATCTCCGAAAGGCCCTACCTCCAAATACCATCACACATGAGGATTAAGTTTCAACATGAATCTGGGGGGGAAAAACAACACTTGGCTTATGGCAGAATCACTCCCAGGGGAAAAACACCACCAAATTCCATGCTCGGCTCTCTGGATTCCTTTCTTCTCTCCATTCACAGCCTGATGATTATTCTCTATCTGGTTATAGCTTTTATGCCTTCAAGTAGATTTTTTCATTGTAAATTTACTTAGATATCCTGGTTTTCTCAGAGTTTGATCTGAATCACCTGGTTTATCACTACGGACACTAGAGGTCCTATAGTTATTTCTCTGGTTGTTAGTTTGCTGCAGCTCCACTGTGAATCCCTGGAGGGAAAGGGCTGTGTCTTGATCCTTTCTGCAGCCCAGCAGATGCTTTACAAATGTTTACATCAGTCTAGCTTAGTGCTTTCAAGTATGAAACAGATTCTAAATGATCTAAGCCGCTCAAGCTGGGAAAGCCAGAGAGCCAAGCATAGTAACCATGAAGCCAGAACATACCTTGCTCTCCAGATAGTCCAGGGAGACGTGGCCACTGCTGCTGACAGGCCCAGAAATAACAGCTTGTATGATGGATGCCACCAACACTGGGTCCTGGGCACTGACCTAACTGCTCCTTGGTAGAACAGCAGTATTGTTGCTCCTGGACAGGAAGATCCACAGGAAAAGGGACGGAAATAAAGAGTGGGGAAAGAGGAGGAAGGGAAGGTACAACAAGGGTATGATGTTTTGGAGAAAACTGGTTTGGGAAGGAATTGACAAGGAAATTCAATCTTTTTCAGTATTTCAAAAATTGAAGTAAAAATCCTGTAGAACTGGAGAGTAGATTTCTTGATTCCAAAGGTTATTCCAAAGTGAATTGCTACATTTTCGAAGACTGGGTAGATGATACAAAGAATGAAATGATCCAAAAAGATAGGTTCCACTGCAACTACCCTACCTCTCCTCTTCTTTGCCCTGGCATGCCCTGCTCAAGATAACTACAATTGGTTTCACATACTCCTCTTTTCCAGACTCCCCAAATTCCTTCCCTGTCACATTTAAATTTCATTGCTTTTCAAAAGGATTTCCTCAGAAGCTGCTAAGTGAGCCAAAGGTCTCAACAACTCCTATATCAATGCCTTTCAAGTAGAACTAGAGACTTGTTAAGAAAATGATTATATTTCTCACCTCCTTACATATAGCTTCAGAAGAAGCATGGGACTCCTGAGGGATTGTCATCTGGCTTTCAGCTATCCTGCCCACAGCGTGTCAATTCCAAAAGTAAGGAGTAACTCTGTAGAGGCCTAGGAAGGTCTGACTTTGCCATAAAGGACTTTTTTTTTTTTTTTTTAAATACATCTTGCTATTTACCAAAAGATCCATATGCAATATCCCAAAGCCAAGTGACTACTTCAACTCTCTCTCTCTCTCTTTTAAAGATTTTATATATTTATTTGACAGAGAGAGAGATCACAAGTAGGTAGAGAGGCAGGCAGAGAGAGGAGGAAGCAGGCTCCCCACTGAGCAGAGAGCCCGATGCGGGCCTCAATCCCAAGACCCCGAGATCATGACCTGAGCTGAAGGCAGAGGCTTTAACCCACTGAGCCACCCAGGCACCCTTCATCTCATCTCTTAACTGCATTTTATGAGAGTCTTAGGCAGTCTGTCATCTTCTTTTCCCCTGTTCAGAGTCTTCCTACATTTGTTTGTTGTATTATGCCCAGAGGGAGTACTAAGGGATATTCAGATACTCATACTCCATCTTGACCAGAACTAGAAGTCCTCTACTCATACATTTTTTTAAAGTGATGGACAGCATTCTAACATATATATATATTTTTTTCTTCAAAATTACAAATAATATGATAAAGAACAACTGAATATTTACTTCATAGAGGTGGAAATGTTAGGTCCAAGGGCTACCCATTTTAAATTTTGATAAATTTATCAAATTCATAGAAAACTTATTAAAACCAACAATTAAAAAAAAATTAAAAAAAAACCAATAATTAATGAGTGTGCATATTTGTGCACATTTTCATTAATCATTTCACTAACTGTATATTAGAGCAAGTGTTTTAAGCTTTGACAATCAAACAGGTAGAAAATACTATTAAATTCTCACTGACTCATATTTCTTTGGCATTATTAGGTTTGAAAAGAATTTAAGTGTAAAGTGGTAACTTATGGATAGCTTAGATCATTATTTATGCATAAGCTTATCATTTGCTTTTCAAACATATTTAAGATGTCTTATTCTTTTAATAGATTATGATGATGATGATAATGATGAAGATGACTGCTATTTGTGAGATATTACTACATTTTCCCAGCTTACTCAAACAGGACTTCTCCAAAATAATAAAATTCTCCTTGTGCTAAGCATGATAATTTCCCACCACCCCTAAAGATGTCCACATTCTAATCAATGGAAACTGTGAATATATTATCATCCAGAGCAAAAAGGAATTAAGGTTGCAGATAGAAGTAATGTAGCTAACAGATGACCCAGGCAATCACAATGGAGCCACCAAGGTCCTTAAAAGTGGAAAGGGAGGCAGAAGAAAAGGTCAGAGTGATGTGATGAGATGTGAAAAGGACGCAACCATCCACTGCCAGCTTTGCAGATGGAGGAAGGGGCCGCAAGCCAAGGAATGGAGGTGGCCTCTAGTAGCAGGAAAAGGCAAGAAAACAGATTTTCCCCCAAGAGACTCCAGAAAGGAGTCCAGCCCTGACAACACCCTGATGTTAGTCCAGTGACACATCAGGCTTCTGACCTCCAGAACTGTAAAATAATAAATCTTTTTTGTTTTAAGTCACTAAGTTTATGGTAATTTGCTACACAACAGTAGAAAACTAATGCAGATAGTAAAATGACACACAGGTATTACCAAAAAATGTGGATGTGGGACAGAGTCTGCGAGGACCTGTGTTCTGAGAGGGTACTGAGAGACACACACATGTCTAGAGTTGTAACTGCCACTGACAATAAGGTTACCAGGGAGGTAGACAAAATGAGAGATGTCATTCATTGCTGAAACCTTCTCTTAACCTAACCACGTTACAGCAAACCGAGGTTAATCAGACTGAGGCACCTTTGTCTCTCTGGCCCTGGGGCCCACATTAGGAGACTGCCAGAGGAATTCCAAAATCTTTGTGTTAAACTCACAACCGCACCTGACTACCTATCAATATAACTTTAAACTTGTCACAGGAATGTTCCTCCATTGGTGAAGTAGTTATTTGTTGGACTTCTGGAAATAAAGCACTATAAATTAGGATTGGTGATCTGCTAATGGGCAGTAAATGGAAATTACATGTATCACACCTAAACTACAGGGAGAAAGAAGGCACCCTGTTCTCTATTTTGTGATGAGTGATGAGAAGCCACACTACTTTCCTCTTTATGAAGGTTGACTTACTAAGAGCTGGGCAGACCCACCATTCCAAGTATTCGAGGCGGCAACTGTCCTTTTGCCGGCATGGTGGTTACTTGGTCTAAAGATAGGTTTTTGTGCGCAGCAGCCATGTACACTAACTACAAATTAACAGGAGGAAAGAGGACAAGTGACACTGATACCACTGATTACCACAAAATAACAGACAAGAAGGTTAGACTCATTTCTGTTGTAGTTCTTTGGGGCAAAAAACTACTGTTGTGTATATATACAAGTATGCACACAAATATATACACGTGTATTACATATATCTGACAGATGATCTTTCCAGAAGATATCGTCCATCTCACATTCTCTCCTGTTGACCTTGCCATTCTGCCATCAAGAGATAGAGTCTAAATCTTCTCCCCTTGAATCTGGGCTCAGCTGGCCTTCATGATTTGCCTGTAACTAAAAGAATGCAACAATAATAAACCTGGGTAACTTCCAAGTCAAGATAGATAAGAAGAAGAAAAAAGTAGTAGTAGTTTCTACCTGGTTCACTTGGAACTCAGTCTCCAGATACTCTTTTTCAGAACACTCCCTTAGGACTGAGTGTCCTATGCTATGAGAAGCATGGAGGGGCCACACGGAGGGACCATGAGTAGATACCGTGACAGTCATTCCATGCTAGAAGCAAAATATGTGCGTGAAGAAGCCTCAAGATAATCCTAATCTCTGGGCATTCAAACTTCCTGCCCAATGAGTAGGAAATATGAGGGTATGAGTAGGAATAGAAGACATAACTGAGGAGTAAAGCAAAGTAGTGGAAAAAATTATTAGGTGATGGAATAGAGACATTTACGAAACAAACTAAAGATCCTGGTGAATTCTGGTAGTGGGGGCTGAGAAGGGTGAATGTGTATATAGGTGAATATTATACATTATACTGTAGAGTGTAGAACAAAGCTTGAAAAAGAAGTCAAGTGTGGTTTTGGACATGCAGAATTAGATGTATGTAGGAGGGAGTGTTGAAAAATATAGATTAAGGGGCGCCTGGGTGGCTCAGTTGGTTAAGCGACTGCTTTCGGCTCAGGTCATGATCCTGGAGACCTGGGATCAAGCCCCACATCGAGCTTCCTGCTCAGCTGGAGGCCTGCTTCTCCCTCTCTCACTCCCTCTGCTTGTGTTCCCTCTCTAGCTGTGTTTCTCTCTGTCAAATAAATAAATAAAATCTTAAAAAAATATATAGATTAATGGACAGACCCCAAAAAATCATGAAGGAAAATGAGAAAGGACTGCAATCTAACAAACAAAGGAGGGGTAGAGGAGAGGGTAGGCGTGGAGAAGAAAGCAAGCACAACGGGTTTACAGACGACATTATGGTTTTCAAACAGCAGGAAGTCAGGTTAGATAAAGATGAAAACCTATTAGATTTAGAAAGTAGTGTGTCACGGATGCTATCAGCAAGGGCAAGTGAGGGAACAGAGAAGCCAAACCATCAAATTCATTATTTTTTCAAGAGCATTATCTGAGGAGAAAATTAGTGTATCCCTGTTACTTTAAAACCCTCTTCTAAATTTTTTTCCATAAAGATCAGTAATATTTATGAGAAGATATAATCCACCTTTAAGATGCTATAGTAATTATGGGATATATATATATATATATATATATATATATATAAAACAATATACTGTTTTTAGGTAACATCGCTGCAAGGAAAGACACTGCATTACTGGAGTTCATTCCAGTAATTCTGCTAGGTTTAAGAGCACTGAACCCAGTATTTTCTGGCTGCCTTACTTCAACTGTCTTAACACAGCAATTAGTATATTTCACAGGCCACCAGAAATAAATTCTTCCCAAACCCAGACCATTTTGTTTACAATTAAGTGGCCCCTGTCCATGGCCTCATTAGTATAACTGGACTTAACTCAGATGGGAAGCCCTACCTCCCAGTCCAAAGCTTTATCCAAATTATTGTGTTTATGGACCAGACTGAGGATTGCAAAAGCAAAACAATTTGCCCAAGTCACTAAGCAACTCAAAGGAGTTGTATGGATTCCAACTGAGGTCAAAGTGGTCAAAATGGTTCCAAGACCTTCCACTGTTACACCAAAGTCAACCTGCACTCCCTTGAGCAATGGAACAAAGTCCTCATTCTCAGGGCACTCTGTGTAGAAGGGAACACACGCAGAGAACACAAGAGTATCATGTAAACAATCATATACTAAGGTACGTAAAAGAGCGGTAAGAACACAGAGTACCACAGCGATAGACCAGTTTGGGAGTTCCAACCATTGGGAGACGTTGTGTGAACTCTTTGTATATCCGTAGGTCAACTACGCGAAATATGAATTAAGCCCATTTTACAAACTAGGAAACTGACGCACCGGAGGTGCCGAAAATCGCACGATTAAGTAATCACACTTCGTCCCGGTGACCGCGGTCCGCAGGCTCTGCAACTGCCCACACTTGGGTTGGAACCTGGCTCTGACGGATACCATTCTGTTAGCTCCTGCAAGAGTCACCCTCGCGAGGGCCGCCTAAGACCCGCAATCCGCCGGCCATCCCTGAGCGCCAGGGTCCCGGCCACCCGCACCACCACCGCGCGGCTCCCAGAATCCCGCCCTCACACTTCTCCCGCGGGCCTCTCTGCTCTCACCTCTCCAACTCCAGCACCAACAAGCGGACTCGCACCAGCGAGTGTGCAAACACGACTGCACTCTCCGACCGGCTCGGTCGCCCGAATCTCAGCAGCTCAAGTTCCCAGGCGGTGAGGACGTCAGTCACTCCCCGCCTTTCCATGCGGTCCTCTCCTGATAGAGTCCGCCAGGCCAAAGCAATCGACTCATCGCGACACATTGGCTCCTCCGACCGGAAATTTAAGCGTCGACGTCTTGGTTCCGCCGCGTCGGCCAGCAGTTGGGATTTAGAGACTGAAGCCGGTTTGCTGTCTGCTGATGTGGAAACCGATACCCCCCATCGTCTGGACTGATGTCTTGGTAAAACACTCCCTTGCACATAGATGCTCGTTAAAATCAGCTAAGAAAAAAAATTATTTTGGAGCTAGAACTCTACATTCTGGCTGCTTGTGGAATGGGTAGCTTTACAGCTTAATTTAAAAAAAAAATTTGGGGGGCGCCTGGGTGGCTCAGTTGGTTAAGCGACTGCCTTCAGCTCAGGTCATGATCCTGGAGACCCGGGATCGAGTCCCACATCGGGCTTTCTGCTCGGCGGGAAGCCTACTTCTCCCCCTCTCAGTCCCTCTGCTTGTGTTCCCTCTCTGACTGTGTTTCTCTCTGTCAAATAAATAAATAAAATTAAAAAAAATTTTTTAACTGCTATGGTTAGGTCGAATGGTAATCAATGTAATACCTTGTTATCATTGAGCCTTTAATAGTAGTACTTTTGCTGCAGGATGGGCTGAAATACAGTCTATTTTTTTATTTACGAGTCTATTTTCTACTCATTCAGTAACCTTCCAGCACACCTTTTTGTGGACATTTAAAGGCTAAGCTGGCAGCTGAACGGGCGCACAAATAAGCATGTGCATTTGGTAGTTTAGGGGACAGCCCCGCATGTACCGTTTGCCAGGGTGAGTCAGAGAAAGCCTCACCCATCAAGTACGATTTGAGGTGAGAATAGTATAACGGCGACATGGAGTAACATCTTCCATGCTGTCCTTGCCTCTCTTGCGGCTGAAAAGTCCCCAGTTTAATCTCTTATTGTTTTCCCACCTATTAAAGTGTTCCTAAGCAGTCTCCAATGTTCAAGCTGCTCCAGTAACACTCGTGTCCACTAGAGTGGACTATAGGGTCAAATATGGATTGGGCGAGAGGAAGGAAACTTCACTGTGATTTTCAAGTCCATCTTTGACATTACTGGAAGTTACCAAAAAAATATAAAGGAGAGTCGTGTTCTCCTGTCCGTGACTACAGCATTCATCCTGATTTTCTCAGCATGCAATTTCACGACTTTTTGCACTATAAGTCTGAGGTCAAAGGCCGCCTTCTGGCCTCTATACCCTAGTATTCACTCCATACTCCGCCTAGAGGGAGACACCATTCCCTGAGTATTCTGTTAACTTTCACAAGTACACAATGCACCTCCAGGGAAAACATGTTTACGAAGCCTCCAGACTCTGCAGGCAGTGTTAAGTTAATCCCTTTACAGAAGCTATGATTACAGATCACTTACCACAATCCATTAATTAATGTATAAAGTCAGTGCCTTCACTATACAGTTGACCTTTGAACAACACAGGGACTAGGGGTGCTGACCCCATGTAGTAAAAAATCTGCATGTATTTTTGAACCCCCCCAAAACCTTAATAGCCTACTGTTAACTGGAAGCCTTACCAATGACATAAATTAACACATACTTTGTATATGTATTTATATACTGTATTCTTATAATAAAATGTTAAGAAAATCATGAGAAAATATTATAGTACTATACTGTAAAAAAAATCAGCATATAAGTGGGCCCATACAGTTCAGACCCATGTTTTTCAAGGGTCAACATAGACAAGAATAGAAGCAACATGAAGAGGACAGTCTTAACTGCTTGAATCTCCAACATCTATACAAGTCCCTAGTGTATGGCAAGTGCTTAACGTTCACTGAAATAATGATGATGTAGATTATTTTAATAAAAGTCTTCTATGCTGGTGCCTTGATCAAATTGGTATTATTACGGAATTTTGTGGCATACTTTGTTCAAAGGCAGTTTCTTCCCTGGTTTGGAAAAATAGCAGCCAGAGTGGGGCAAAGCTGAGCTAAGGTTTTGCACTTCCCACTAGAGGAGCCTGAACTATACCAAGCGGAGCCCGTTTAACATTCTTTAATCAACAATTTCTAAGCAAGTATCCCCCTAGCAATGTTATAAAGGTTAAAAACATTATATCTGCTTTCCAGAGGTTATATCTTCACCCCCATTCACAAATGGAGGCATGCAGGCTTTATCACCCTTAGTAAAGACAACAGTTCCTACCCAACCCTTTAAACTGAGAATGAACAGCAGGATTTCTTCAACTGAGTCAGTTAAATTTCAGCCCAGAATCTTCTCTTAATTAGCTGTGCGACCTTCGGCAAGTCATCTTTTTCCTCTGGCCTCATCTTCCACTTCTGTAAAGTAAGAGTCTTATTCAATTTCACATTCTCTAACTCTGCCACTTTAATAAATGCAGACCTTGTATCGGTTGTGGGAAAGCTGAGGTTCCTGAGGTTACAGCAGGGGTAAACTGATGAAGATCCTAGATTTTTTTCTAGTGAAGAATAAGAGATATTATTTCCTGGGACCACATCAGAAACTGTGGCTTGAGTGCATGGAATGGATTGGCACTTGACTATCTACAGGACTCTCTTCTTTACATACGGAAAGTTCAGAGATGGCTCATGGTAAAAGCGATTACAAAGCAGAGCAAAGGGAAAGGGGCAAAGGGGTGACAACTGTGGTGCTTCTTGCCTCCCTCGATGGGGAAGGAAGGAAGCAGATGGGGACAGAAGGCTGCCCTTGGAGCCTTCACAATATTGTAAAGTCCAAGAAACTGTTTAGTAGACCCCTTTACAAGGGGTTTTCAAGATATTTTTCCTGTGTGCTTAAAAACGGCCATACTCCAATATACTCCCACAAAGGCCCCCTCCACACAAGCCCTGAAGAATCTTACTGCTGAGCCTTTGTTGGTGAATACCTGGGTTTTCTGAAAGTTGGATGTTTTCTCACATGATGTCCAGTGTAGGACTGGGAGTTTCTGTCCTTGTTCTCAATGCCCGAGGAAAACTTTGATTCATCCAAGAGACTTTCCAGGTCAAGGAAAATGCAATTGGTAAGGCCATCATCCCTTCACAGGAGGACACGTGCCCCCTGGTGATGTGGCACAGCCAGGCAGCTGATGCTGAGGGCGAGCCTCAGAGCTACCTTCCAGGGCCACTGTCCCAGACAGTCCCTTCCCACTCAGGCTCCCGCCATGTGGGGATCAGCTGGTGCACCTGGGTGTGTGCACATGTGTGTGTATGTTTGTGGAGTGGCAGGTTCAGTGGACTGGTGGGAAGCACTGATTGTTACTGTCTAGAGGCAGCTGATGCTCAGGAGCCCTGGTTTCTTGTGTTTAATGCACACTGGAAGGGAAAAGGGAGGTGAGAACAAATAGGAGCAAGCTGAGCACAAAGCATGAAGGCAGAGGAAATAGCTGAAGAAAGAGAGTAGAGCCCAGCTGGGGAGCAGCCCCTCGAAGCACCAGATGTGGCAGATTTTCTCATCTGTGGCTTGTTATGCGTCCTTGTTGTGGAATACAGGGTTCCGGGCTAAAGGCAGCAGTCGGTGCTGGGGGATGCAGTAGCTGCAGTAGCCAAGGCGATTCCCGCAGCCTTCAATGTCCTGGCCCCACAGTACCTACAGGCAGAATGCAGAGGAACAAGTCAGGGTCATGATTACGGGACCCGCTGTACAGAGTGCAGCCCTAGAGCTGGACTTCACCGAGGGGAGGGGCGAATTCAGTCTGTGTGGTCTTCGCACGCCCTCTGGTGGTGGTAGGCGGTGACTCTAAGGCTTTCTGTGGGGGCGTCACAGACCAGTTAGGCCTTTCAGCCCTTTTGTCCTCAAAGTCTAGTCTCCAAGCTCACAGGCTAGAGGAAATAAAAATCCCATTGCAGAAATCTTTTGTCTATATTCCCCCATCACTTTCTGAGACATCCATCAGGCTATACACTGTTTAAGGGTCAAAGGGCAGAAAAAAACAGGAAAAAAATTTTAATGAATTATTTGAAGCAATGACTTTGGATGGAACATCTATCATCTGTAAGCAAATTATTTTTCATCTACCAGTCAGTGATAGTGACAGCCATCTGTTTATCACCTATCTTCACTCCCCCTGTTTGTGTTCCCTCTCTGGCTGTGTTTCTGTCAAATAAATAAAATATTTAAGAAAAAATAAAATACTATTTTAGATATGACATTGTTTTGAAGATTTTATTTATTTCAGAGAGAGAGAGAGAGAGAGAGAGAGAGAGAGAATAGGAGGGAGAGGGAGAGAGAATCCAAAGCAGACTCCAAGCCAAGTTCAGAGCCCGACATGGGGTTGGATCCCACAACCATGAGATCACGACCCAAGCTGAAACCAAGAGTCAGATGCTCAATTGACTGAGCCACCCATGTGCCCCTATATGTGACATTTTGATAAGAATTTTGTTGTCACTAGTAAGTCTTACCTAATTATTTAATAATAATAGCTGACATCTACTGAGTACTTTATGCCATTATTCTAAACTTTACCTAATTAACTCACATCAACTCTATTACATTGCTACTGTTTTTTCCATTTTCCACATGAGGAAACTGTGCCACCAAGTAGTTAAATAATTATTCCCAAGATAATAAGTGTATATTAAATTTGTAAAACGCAATGTTTCTCACTGTGGTTCCTCATTAGTTCCCTGTGACAGAAAAGAGCTTATTTGCTGAGGATTGGGGAATGCGTGTGCAGGTTCGCGGGAACTGGGGAAAAGCTAACTAGCTGTGCATATGAAATAATGTGTTTGGGGGACAGAGAGAAGAAAAGGAGTTGGGAGGGTACTGGCTAAGAACAAGAGAAGATCCAGAAATAGAAAAGCAGGATCCATCAAGGCTGGGCCCTACATAAGGAAATGGCCAAGTGAGTAAAGGATGGAGTGCCCACGATGGACTCTGTGGGAAAGAGAACTTAAGGGGATTTCTCTCTTCTCTATGAAATCTTCAGTAAACTTTACATTACTGATACTTTGTGTCAGAAAGCTGAGTCTTCCCTATGATGGGGGACTCATGGACAATGACAGAAGATAACCATCAACTGAATAGTAGACTGAAATGCTCAGCTGGATTCCCAAAGGCACAAGACATCAATGTCTTAAAGTGATATATTCATTCCTTACCAGGGACTTGGAATGACCAGGAGAGACACAGGGTCAGTTCACAGTCCTTGCTGTTGTGGAGAGGAGAGTTCAGGCAGGACACTAAAGAAGCATTCCCTGCCTTAGAGGCTTAGTTTTGCCAAATCCTAACACCACTCCCCTGTGAGTGCCAAACTCATTTATTATAGTTTTAGTGGTTTCCTTACAATGTAGTCTGTACAGGATCATGTCATCTACAAAGATTGATGTTTTTCCTTCTTCCCTTCCCATCTGGATGCTTATTTCATTTTGTGTGCTCCTAATTGCCCTGGCTAAACCCTCCAGGTTTAATGTCGAATAACAGTGGTGAGAGCAGATATTCTTGCATTCTTTCTGATCTTAGAAAGTACTCCTTCTTTGCCTCTTTGATAGCTCCAAGGTGTTCTTTGGTTGTTTTGTAGATAGATGACTTTTGTCAAGTTAAACCATGTTTCTTCCCATTCCTAGTTTGTTGAGTGTTTTCATCATGAAGAGGTGTTGAATTCTGTAAAGTTTTTCTGCATCAATGCGATTATGAGGTTTTGTTCTTGATTTTACTGATGTAGTATATTACATAATTTTTGAATGCTAAATCAATCTTGCACACCTGAGATAAATCTCACTTGATCATGATGTATAACCCTCTCTATATGTTATTGGCTTCAGTTTGCTAGTATTCTGTTGAGGACTTTTGCATCTACATTCATAGGAGGTATTGATCTGTAATTTTCTTGTTAAGTTTTTCCTCGTTTTTGTTCCATAGCCTCATACCATGAGTTGGTAAGTGCTCCATTCTTTTCTACCTTTTTGGAAAAGTTTGTAAAAAATTGGTATTAATTCTTCTTTTGAATATTTAGTAGAATTCACAACAAAGCCATCTGGGTCTGCGCTTTTTGTGTTTGTGGGTATAAATAAATTTCTTGTTATAGGTCTATTCAGATTAATATTCCTTCTTGAATCAATTTTTGTAGTTTGTCTTTCTAGGTATTTACATAATCTAAATTATGTAATTTATCAGTATAGAATTGTCTATAGCATTCCATTATAATTTTAATTGCTAAGTTGGCTCGTAATGTCCTCTCTTTGATTCCTGATTTTAATGATCTTTTTAAATTTTAGTCAATCTAGCTAAAGCCTTGTTAATTTTGTTGATCTTTAAAAAAAAAAAAAAGAACCCTTGGTTTCACTCATTTCTCTCTATTCTGTTTATGTTCTCCTTCATTTGAATCTTCTGTTCTAATCTTTATTTACTTTCTTCTGTCTGCTTTAGGTTTTGTTTAAACAGCTCTTCTTTTTCAAGTGCATTAGGGTGAAAGGTTAAGTCACTAACTTGAGATATTTTAATATAGGTATTTATGGCTACACATTTCCAATTAAGTACTGTTTTGATGCTTCCCATAGTTCTGGTATGTTGTATCTTCATTTTGATTCATCTCAAAAGTATTTATTATACTTTTGATTTCTTCTCTGACCAGCTGGACATTCAGTTACATTTTATTCTCATATACTTGCAAGTTTCCAAAATTTTCTCTAATTTCTTACAGTCCTAGAACATGTTTGGTATTAGTATGACTGAAATCCTTTTAAACTTATTGAGGTTTGTTTTATGACCTTGCATAAGGTCTACCTTGGAGAATGTTCCATGTACACTCGAGAAGAATGTGCCTTCTGCTGTTGTTGGGTAGAGTAATCCACAGAGGTCAGGTCTGGTTTGTTTACAGTGTTGTTCAAGTCTCCTGTTTACTTAAGTAGATGATCTTTTGCCTACTTGTTCTATTCATTATTAAAAGTGGGATGTTGAAGTCTCCTACTATTATTGTAAAATTGCCTTTTTCTACATTTTGGTTTTTGTATCATTGGGCTGTGTTGTTGTAGATATGTTTTATAACACTTATGTTTTCCTTACTATTGACCACTTATCATTATAAAATGTTCCTGTTTCTTATATTTTGCCTCAAAGTATACTCTGATACTAGATAGCTAAAGCAGCTCTCTTTGGTTACCAATTGCACGGTGTCAATTTTCCATACTTATACTCTGAACTTAGTGTCTTTGAATCTAAAGAGAGCCTCTTATAGACAGCCTATAGTTGGATTATAGTTTTTATCCATTCTGTCAATGTCTCCCTTTTAATTAGTGAAGATAATTCTTTTATATTTAACATAAACTGCTAAGTAGGACTTTCATCTGCTATTTTTACTATTTTCTTTTGTATTCTGTATTTTTCTCTAGCCCTTGACTGCCTTCTTTTGTATTAAAAGGATATTTTATAGTGTAACATTTCATTCCTTTTATGATTTTTAACTACATTTTATTATCATTACTTATTTGGCAAAGAGAGAGAACACAAGCAGGGGAACAGCAGGCAGCTTCCTGCTTCCTCAACAGGGAGCCGATCCTAGGACCACGGGACCACGACCTGAGCCAAAAGCCCAACAAAGCCACCCAGGGGCCCCATGATTTTTAACTACATTTTTTGAGTGATTTTCTTAAAGCTTACTCTAGGGCTTACAATATATATTATTTACCAAAATACACTTCAGACTTATACTAACTTAATATCAGTAAGATATATAAACATCCTATTTGGCTTGATCCTTCCCCACTTTTTTGTGCTATTATTATTATACATGCTACATCTATACATGTCACAAACCCAACAAACATTTTATAATTATTGGCTTATGCTTTTCTATGTTTTAAAGAAGTCTTTTTTTTTAAAGATCTATTTATGAGAAAAAGAGACTGAGAGACAACATGTGCACGAGTTGGGAGTGGGGAGGAAGTGACAGAGGGAGAGAGAGAATCTCCACAGCAAACTCCTGGCTGAGCAGACCCCAATGTGGGGCTCGATCTCACAACCATGAGATCATGACCTGAACCGCAATCAAGAGTCGGACCCTTAACCAATAAGCCACCCAAGCACCTTTAAAGAAGCCGTTTTTAAATTATTTATAAACTTTAAAATATTAACCTTACTTATCATGTTTGGTTCTCTTCTTGCTTCCTGTGGACTCAATTATCATCTGGTGTTATTTCCTTGCTCCAATAAAGCTTCATTCCCACTCCCTTATTTTGCTCTATTATTGTCTAATATATTACATCTCTATATGTAGACCTCAAAATACATTTTATAGAAAGCATTTTATTTGTTCTTAAAGGAAATCATAAAGGGAAAAAGTGTAATTGTAAATTTAAAAAATAATTATCTAAATACCTTTATTGGGGCTCCTTGTCTTTAAATTACCATCTGGTATCATTTTCCTCTCGTGTTCTTTCCTCAGTCATGTCCACTCTATTGATGACCCCAAAGGCATTTCTGTTACACTGTTTGACTTCTAGAATTTCTCTTTGATTCTTAAAATTTCCACCTCTCTGCTTATATTACCCATTTGTTCTTTCACATTGTGTACTTTTTCCATCAGAGTTCTAAACATATTAATAATAGTTATTTTAAATTCTCAGTCTGGTAAGACCAAATACCTTGCTATATACAAATCTGATTTTGATGCGTGGTCTTTTCAAGCTGTGCTTTCCGTATTTTAATATGCCTTGTAATTTCTCTGTCAAGTTGGACATAATACCCCGTTGGACTGGGTAGAAGAAACTCCACTGAATAGCCTTTAGTGATGTGGTAATGTGAAGGAGGAAGGGAATATTCTATAGTCTTAGGATTAGGTCTCAGTCTTTCAGTGATCATGGTCCCCCACGACTTTCACTATTACCTCTCAAGTCTTCCTCTCCACACCCCCACTCCATTTAGGTGAAACAGGAGGCTAGAAGGGACTGAAGTTGGGTAGTTCCCTTATCCCAGAGTTGGTTAAGCTCTGGTAAAATCCAGTATGATTAGTCTCTACCAAAGTTTCCTTTGAGGCCAGGCTTTTTGTTAAGGAGAACAACATTCAGAGGATGTATTTTGAAATGGTTCATTTCTCCTCCCCACTGCTGAAACCACAAGATTTTTTTTCTAATATTCAGAATGAGAATCTGGTGGGGTTCCAGGAACTAAAACTCACAAAAACGTGCCCCTGGCCTGGTCTCCAGGAGTTTTTAACTCAAGCTAGTCCACGTTCGGTCTCCAGTAATTAGTCAATTACCCTATGTGATGCTGGCTCCAGCAGTGACTCCTGGGTGATTTCCCCTCCAGGTAACCTCTGAGCCTCTGTATTTGTCTCAAGTTTTCAGGTGGTGATTTTGTCCTGTGACCTCAATTCTCTCATGGATCAAAGAACAGTTGTTGATTTTCAGGTTTTCAGCTTTTGCTTTGTGTTAGGATGGGAGGTGTGACTTCCAAGGTTCCTACATGTTGGACCAGAAACTGAAGTCCTCTATGCTGTTTTTAAACAAAATGCCAACAATTTTCTAGACAAGTTGTACCATTTTACATTATACCAGCAATGTCTGAGGGATCTAGTTTCCCCACATCCTTAAGAGCATTTCAACTGTTCTTTTTTTTTTAAAGATAGATTTATTTATTTATTTATTTATTATTTATTATTTATTTATTTGACAGAGAGAAACACAGCTAGAGAGGGAACACAAGCAGGAGGAGTGAGAGAGGGAGAAGCAAGTTTCCCACCGAGCAGGGAGCCCGATGGGGGGCTCAATCCTGGGTCTCTGGGATCATGACCTGAGCCGAAGGCAGTCGCCCAACCAACTGAGCCACCCAGGCGCCCCATATTTCAGCTGTTCTAACAAGTATGTAGTGACTTCTCAGTGTAGTCCAAATTTGTATTTCTCTGATGGCTAGTGCTGTCAACCATTCTCTCCATGTGCTTATTTGCTATATTCATACACCTTCTTCAGTGAAATGCTGCTTTGTGTCTTTTGATCATTTTCTAATTGGACTGTTTGCTTTTTTTTTTTTTTTTAAAGATTGTATTTATTTATTTGAGAGAAACACAGCTAGAAAGGGAACACAAGCAGAGGGACTGAAAGAGGGAGAAAGAGGCCTCCTGCCGAGCAGGAAGCCCCATGTGGGGGTCGATCCTGAGTCTCCAGAATCATGACCTGAGCTGAAAGCAGTCGCTCAACCAACTGAGCCACCCAGGCACCCCAGGACTGTTTGCCTTTTTATTGAATTTTCAGAATTCTTCATATATTCTAGATATGAGTCTTTTATTATAAATGTGGTTTACAAGTATTTTCTCTCAGTCTGGATTGCCTTTTCATTTTTAATGGGGTCTCTGGAAAACAAAAGTTTTTAATTTTGATGAGATCCAATTTACCAAGTTTTTCTTTGATGAACATTTTTGTTAAGAACTATTTTTCAAGAACTATACACTAAGTCCTGAAGACTTTCTGCCTTCTTTCTCCAAAAGTTTTAAGTTCCGCATTTAAATTAGATTCATTTTTAGTTACTTTTTGTACATGGAGTGATGTTAAGTAGAAGTTTTGTTTTTTTTTTTTGGCCCATGAAATCCAACTGTTCTCTCAGATCTCATGATTTATCATCACTAAATAATCAGCTTGGTTTCCTTTTTTCTAAAACCCACTGAAAATAGTGATCCTGACTGGGCAAGAGGCAGGTAGATTTATTATTTTTTGGCAACATAAGCGGGAGTATTTCAATTGAGACTTTAGGCATCTGGAACTCAGTGTAAAAAATCAGATGGTAGGGCAACAGAGCTGGCTAAGACAGGGGCAAAAGGAGAAAATAAACTCAAAAAAACCTAACTTCTCTCCATTCTATTCTTTTGCCTAGCATTCAGATCATAACAAACCCCAATTTAAAAAAATAAGAACAAAACTATAGTCAAGTTGCATGCAAATTATGCTGAGGTATAAAGCATACCTTTAAATCAGTATTTCCAAATCCAAGTCATCTATGGAATACATGAACAAATTTGCTGTATCTGTATATAATATGTACTACTACATGATTTTTGCCTTAACAAAAACAATAATTTTCTCAACATGTTTTAATGGTATCAATATAATCATCAGGTGATACTTTGGAGACTGATTAGTATATCATGTGAGGTATTATAAGTAAAACCAAAACTCTCATCAGCCTGTGATTGATATTATTTTCCTACATAGGTTTGACATAAAATCACAGCCTGATGTTACTGACTTTTTATCAAGGTTATCTATCATCACATTACTCACATCCAAGCTTCTGCAGGTCTGAAATTTTCTTCCCACTGAATAGGTAATGGGAATTCCAGTTGATAACATTTTTGTTAAAAAAGAAAAGAGAAGAATCAACTGAGTCAAGTTGTCTTAGTCTTAAGAATTTCTGGATTTCGTCCTTGGAGGAGGTCAGGATCTTCCCAAGGCCTGGGTCCTCGAATATTCTTCCAGTCATCAAAAGCGGAGTCCTTTATTTTCTATAGAGTCACAAAAATTAAAGTATATATATATTAGGGGAAAAGTTCTATGGCTTTAAAGATTTATTTATTGATTGATTAGGACATTACTAAGTGAATGAAGAAATGAGTGGAAACAATCCAAGAGGCCCTCAGTTATAATTTTAATAAATAAATCCACTGCATGTCACATAAAGTAAGTAAAGTAATGGCCTGTCTCCTAGGATTTGGAATTTTTCTTGCTTGCTGTAGAGGTCACACTATCTTTTTCCCCTCCCCTTATCAGAATAAAATTATCGAATTAGAGAAAGAGTCTGCATACTTTATTTTTGAGAGCACAAGGAAAGGCAAGAAGCTGGGAAAACAAAAGTCCAGCTCTCAAGGTTGATTCACCTAATAATGATGAGCACGGGTTAGCATGGTGACAGTAGTAAATGAGAGGATAAGAACAAAGGTGGAGACCCTAAAGTCTGCTAGAAGGAAGAAAAGAGACTAAGATGATTTGTCCTAAACCTGAGAAACGAGCCTGAGCCTGCAAACACATTCCCCACAGCTGCAATGAGCAAAACCCTTTCAGTCAATAAAACCTAGTTTGCACTACCAGTTTGGAACATTGTACCTTCACAGTTAGTGTGAAATGCCTCTCAGCACAGAAATGAAGGTAGAATAAAGGCAAGAATAGAAATAAATGGTTCTTCACCCTTCAACACCACTCTGATAGTAACTTTTCTACATCTGCTTTGTTTGTTCTGGAATTATTGAGTAAGTAAGAGAAAAAGAGGCTCAGAGAACACAGAATAGCTTATATCCAGAGATAGGGAAAATGATATAAATTTATACTGACACTTGGATAATAAGCAGTTTCTTTTACTGACAAGCTGTATAACCTTGGGCAAGCGATTTAAGCCAGCTGGGCACTAATTCCTTCCTAAGTAATAATAAAAAGGCTAAAGCAAATGATCTACATGGTTTCTTCCATTCTCAAAATCTGCAGTTTCAAAATAACTGAGAGAAAATTTATTCCCAGACAAACCCTCTACAGCATCACTACTGACACAGTGCTCACAGATGAAGTAGAAAGTCACAGGTCTTGACAAAATAATGGGGAAGTAGTAAACTGAAACCATTCTCTAAATGTCACTTACTATTCTGCCAGAGTGTATATTAAATACACGTAAATGAAAAAAGTTCTACTAGTTTAATATGCAAGGGAATAAATTATTTTCAAGTATAGTTATACAACCATCCAAAGTTATAAAAAGGTTTGAAGAAAGAATGGCCTTGACCCAGATAACAAAAGACATATATGCTCAAGAGAACTTAGAATTCTTAGATGGGATGCAACGCTGGCAGAACAACCTGACATAAAAGTGTTCCAGTCTTCAAAGATCTATAGTAAATGAAAGAGTCTCTGTGGAATTTTACAAAACATGGAAAATCACTGAAGACCATGGTGTACATGTGTTGGGCAAGACCACCTACGGCTTACCACTTAACAACCAACCACTACAGAACGGATTACGAAACAGAATCAAGAGGTGCTGAAGAAAAGCAGTGCCAATACTGGATTTTCAGCCCTGCTACAGTGGAGGCCTCTTGTTAATACCTAGCTTCTACCTTAACATACACCTGAGACATCAAAAAAGCTAACAAACTGAGGGCTGCGGAAAGGGAGGTGCATGGGGTAACGGGTAACTGGGTAATAGGCATTAAGGAGGGTATGTGATGAAGTTCTGACAAGATCCTCTGGAGAGACAATATGGAGAATGAGTCTCATAGACTTATAGCAGTTTAGGAAACACCAAGGCCTTTCCACAGATCCTCCCTAAGGAAGACAAAACTGATCTCAAAATGATCAGACAGTAACTGAACTGCCTGCTAAAATGAAAATCAACACTTTCACAAGCCTCTTCAATGTATTAGTCACAACATTCACCTTTTAAGCAAAAATGACCAACCATACCAAGAAACAGGAAAAGTATGATCCACAGCCAAAAAATCAACAAAATATAAGAAATGGAGAACACCTTCCCTAACCACATGCTATAACACCATGTGCTATTAAACACTTTAATTTTTGCTAATCAGATGGGTGGACAATAACACATCGTTATAGTTTTAACTAACGTTCCTATAAGCTCGCTATCTTATCATATGTTTAGGAATGATATTTGTTCTCCACATCACTTGCCATCAGGAAGATACAAGTCAAAACCACAACGCCAGTTGGAATGGCTAAAATTAACAAGATGGCCAACAACAAACCCTCTCACACTGTTGGTGGGAATGCAAGCTGGTACAGCCACTCTGGAAAACTGTATGGAGTTTCCTCAAGAAGTTAAAAAAAGAGCGTCCTACAACCCAGCAATTGCACTACTGGGTATTTACCCCAAAGATACAGATATAGTGAAAAGAAGGGGCACATGCAGCCCAACGTCACAGCAGCAATGTCCACAATACCGAAACGTAGAAGGAGCCAAGATACACTTCAACAGTTGAATGGATAAGAAGATGTGGTGTATATATACAATGGAATATTACTCAGCCATCAGAAAAGATAAATACTTACCATTAACACTGCCATGGATGGAACTGGAGGGCATTATGCTAAGTGAAATAAGTCAATCAGAGAAAGACAATTATCTTATGGTTTCACTCATATGTGGAATATAAGAAATAGTGGAGGATCATAGGGGAAGGGAAGGAAAACTGAATGGGGAGAAATCAGAAAGGGACTCTGGACTGTGGGAAATAAACTGAGGGTTGCGGAAAGGGAGGTGCGTGGGGTAACGGGGTACCTGGGTAATAGGCATTAAGAAGGGCATGTGATGTGAAGAGCACTACGTGTTATAGGCACCTAATGAATCACTGAACACTACATCAAAAACTAATGATGTACTTTATGTTGGCCGATTGGATTTAAATTTAAAAAATTGTTAAAAAAAAAAAAAAAAAAAAAAAAAAGAGAAAAAAAAAATAAAATAAAAAAAAAAAAAGACACACACACACACACAAAAGAATATTTATTTCCTTTCTGCTGAAGACTTTTATTACATTCTTTACCCGATGTTCCCACTGACCAACTAAATGTTAAACTTTTCCATGTTGATCTGTTGATACTGTTTATACTTAAACTAATTCATCATGATATGATAAACAGTATTTTTAGGATTCCCCATTTAACTAGTAACTTTATCTACATTATTTTTTTAGACTGAATTTTTAATTATAAACACATCAGTCTTTACTTTTAAAGCTTTTGAATACTGTATCACATTTAAATCAACTTTTCTGACTCAAGACCACAAAGAAGAATCTCCATTTTTTTCCTCCTAGTATTTTTAGCATTGTTTTTTTATTTTTAAATTCTTGTTCCACCTAGAATTTACTAATTTTAATATGTGAAATATAGATCCATTTTTTATTTTCTTTTCAAATGACTACATAGTTAGTTGTCCTAATATCATATTGTTTGGAGTAATTCTTTTCTGCACTGGTAATAATTTAAGTTCACCTTAAGACAGATAGAAATCAGTCACTGACTAGGAAAACTGTTACAAAAGAGAGATTATCTTAACATATAACATATAATAACATATGTACCTCATACTCTGATTCCAATGATACTTTATTCATTTTCAGTTTTTTTTCTAATTCAGGATCAATCTGTAGAAAAGAAAGAGGAGCCATAAGTTATTTAAGTCTGTTCGATTCAATTTTGAATTTAAAAAGCCATATAAGGGATGGCTAGGATGGTAAGTCTGGCCTAATAATTAACTGACATAAAACCCCTGAACAGGAGAAAAACAATCTTAATTATATATGTATGGGAGGCCCGCAAAGACATGAGATTCACAGGCAATTAGCCAGGCAATTAAGTCAGGCAATTAAGTATCATTCTGAGCTAAGGAAAATGAAGTAGGGAACTAGAGTTTAAAAGGGGAGGAAGATAATTCACAGGAAGACGAAAAGAGCAAATGTCTGGTAAACAAATGTCTACTATGCCATGCAGATAAGTCTTTCTGATATGAAAAGTTATCCCTGGTAATAGGTCTCTTCCTCGTACAGGTCCTCCACCTAAATTGTTTTAGGCAGTAAAAGGTGAGATAAAAAGCTTTTCCATCATCTGCTAACAATCTTTAGAGTAACCTCTAGTGGAAGAGTAAAAATATAGCTTTCAAACCAACAGAACAACAAATTAATAAAACAGTATTAATCCAAAAAAGGACAACAAAGAAAAAGTCAAAAAGAAATAATTATAACAAATAGCACATAAAAAGAAAGTATATTTAATCCCAAATATATGAAAAGTTTACATTAAATGTAAATGGATTTAATGATCCAATTAAAAAGCAAGACTATTAAAAACATATTCTGAAAAAAAAACCCATATATTCTGTTTGTAAGAGATATATTTAAAACCTAGGTTTATAGAAAGGTTAAGACTGAAAAGGAAGCTAAAGAAGTCATATTAACAGCCAACAAAACAGACTTTAAGGAGAAAAGCATTATTAGCGAGCAAACTGTTAAGAAAAAGACAACAGGCCCCAAATGGTGTCATTTCTGCTAAGCATGTCACCAAACTGAAACTTAAAATCTAAGTTCCACCTTCCCCCAGAAATATAATCTTAACTAGTTATTCTGGAATTTCCTGGTCAGAGGAGTGAGGTTAAACTACCTGAGTGTCACCGTCTGTCCCCTAAAGAAAGATGAAATAATGTGCTCTTTCCTTATCCCTGCTCAGTTCTGCCTATGAAAGTCTCCTATTTTACACAGGTCTTCAGAGCTCCCTTCCATTTGCCTGATGCACGAATCACTGAATAAAACCAATTTGATCCTTAAATTTATTTGAATTTTGTTTTGTTTAAATATTTTTATTTATTTATTCATGAGAGACAGAAAGATAGAGGCAGAGGGAGAAGCAGCAGGGAGCCAGATGCGGAACTTGATCCCAGGATCCTGGGATCAAGATCTGAGCCGAAGGCAGGTGCCTAACCATTTGTGCCACCCAGGCACCCTGAATTTTATTTTCTTTTTAAGATTTTATTTATTTATTCAACACAGAGAAACACAACCAGAGAGGGAACACAAGCAGGGGCAGTGGGATAGGGAGAAGCATGCTTCCCGTGGAGCAGGGAGCCCGATGCGGGACTGGATAACGGGACTCCAGGATCAGGACCTGACCTGAAGGCAGACACTTAACAACTGAGCCACCCAGGTACCCCCTGAATTTTGTTTTGTTTTGTTTCTAAAGATTTTATTTATTTGACAGAGAGAAACACAGCCAGAGAGGGAACACAAGCAGAGGGAGTGAGAGAGGGAGAAGCAGGCCTCCTGCCGAGCAGGAAGCCCAATGTGGGGCTCGATCCTGGGTCTCCAGGACCATGACCTGAGCCAAACGCAGAAGCTTAACCAACTGAGCCACCCAGGCGCCCTGAATTTTGTTTTTTAACAAAAACTTCATTACACTAAAAACTCAAATCCCTATGAAGATGTAATAATTCTGAAATTATGTATGCCTAATATCATGGTGAAATGGGAGTTACAATGAGACATTTTAACACAATTTTCTTAGTAGCAGATAGAAAAAATAGATTTAAAAAGTCAACACTAGAGAAAATTTGAGAAAACCCTACAAACTTGACCAAATGGGTGTATAAATTTTTAATATGTACCCAACACTGCCAGATATACACCCTTTAAGCACACATTACATATAAACTGATCATATGCTAGGTCATAAAGCAAGTCTCAACAAATACCAAAGAATGAGCTCACTGACAATATTCTTTGATTACAAAGCATCTAAGTTAGAAATCAATAAAAATAATTTAATTAGAAAACCCCCTCTACTTATAAATTAAGGAAAAACACTTCTAAATAGCTTCTGAATAACTGAAAACATTTTTAATTAAAGGATTGTGATCATATTACATATTAAACTTGCATGATATAGATAGGCCCATATTTAAAAGGAAATTCGTCAGCTTATAAGTATGTATTACAAAAAAAAAGGGAAAGGGAATGAGTTAAGAATCTACTTCATGGGGCGCCTCGGTGGCTCAGTTGGTTAAGCGACTGCCTTCGGCTCAGGTCATGATCCCGGAGACCCTGGATCGAGTCCCACATCAGGCTCCCTGCTCCGCAGGAGGCCTGCTTCTCCCTCTCTCACTCCCCCTGCTTGTGTTCCCTCTCTGGCTGTGTTTCTGTCAAATAAATAAAATCTTAAAAAAAAAAAAAAAAAGAATCTACTTCATAAAGTGAGAAAAAAGAAACTCAAAGGAAAAAGTAAATAGAGAACAGAACTAATAAAGATCAAGCAAACGAAGGGTCAACTAAATCAAAGCTACTGATAAACTTCAAATAAAACTAACTTAGAAGAAAGAGAAGTCACAAATTTAGAATGAAAAGGAGGTCAATAACATAAATTTTATGGGCAATAGATACTCGGATAATATGAATACTTTTAGGCTAACAAACTTGAAAAATTAGACAAACTGGACAAATTCATAGAAAACTACAACTTTCTAACATGTAACAAAAAATTAACAATTTGAAGTTTGTTATAAAGAGCTGAATCAGTACTTCAAAATCTCACATAAGGAAAACCCCAGGTTCAGATGGCTTTATCAGTGGATTCTACTAAAGAAGAAATAATGCCAGTGTAACAAAAACCTTCTAGTTAGTAGTGAACATAAGCTTGATGTCAAAATTTGAAAAACATAGTCAAGAGAATAGGCCAACTTCAGTAATGCAGAATTCCTGAAGAACACACTTACAAATAGGAACATCACAACTCCTCACAACATATATAAAAAAATCAATTCCATTTGGGTTTTATATTTACAGATCTGAGTATAAAAGGCAAAACAAAAATTTAAAAATATTTATATTTGGGCCTAAGAAAAACTTCTTAAAAGGACAAAAAGAAAAAGTAACTATAAAGTAAAATTTAAGAAACAGAATACACTACACTAAATTTGTTCATCAAAAGACACCGTTAAGATGACTAAAAGGTTTATAAGCTGCCATGTAAAGAAATCTTACAAATCAATAAGAAAAAGACCAACAACCCATAGAAAAACTGGCAACCGAGACTTAAAACATCACAATAGAGGGCACACAAAAAAGGAAATACAAGTGGCCAACAGACATGTGAGCAGTTATCAACCTCACTACTTACTCATCCAGAGCAGTAAGGGGATTAGACCCCAATCTATCTGCCTACCAGAAAAAAGGATAAACCCTTTATGGAGGAAAACATCCTCCTGTGTCAGTACCTGAATCAGTACTACCTGGAATCTCTACAAGTGTTTACAAATAATATCCAGTATTTAATTTAAAAATGTACAAGGTCGGGGCGCCTGGGTGGCTCAGTGGGTTAAACGTCTGCCTTCTGCTCAGGTCATGATCCCAGGGATCGAGTCCTGCATTGGGTTCCCTGCTCAGTGGGGAGCCTGCTTTTCCCTCTCCTTTGCCCCTCTCTTTGCTCCTGCTTTCTCTCTCTCTCACATTCTAATAAATAAAATCTTTAAAAAAATAAATAAAAATTAAAACATTAAAATTACAATGTGTTTTCAAAGACAGAACATTTACCCACAAAACCAACAAAAGAAAAAAATTAGACACTAAAAGCAGATCTACAGTTGATGTAATGCTGGAGATAGAACTTTAAAGTAACATATATATTCAAGATACTAAAGGAAAAAGTAAATAAAAACATGACTTCATGGAAGATTATGGAAGATTACATTCTTTTTAGATTTATATTTACCCTAATACTTACTGTCTTTAAGACTAGTTGGAGGTGGTGTTTGTTTTAAACTATAAAATTAACTGAGAAAATTGAATAGGTCCCTTTAATACTCTTTACTTTCCTACCAATAATTATTAATGTCATTAATATATATTATATAATATATATTTCATTAGCAGATCTCAATAATATTGGTAGAAAAATTATATATATTATATATGTATATAGAAATATATATATGTATACATGTTATATATGTGTGTGTATATATGTTATATATAATATATAATACATATACCATATATATATATATATATATATATATATATATATATCAAACTTGGGAAACAACTCAAATATCATATGTGGCCACAAACAAAACTACCTACTTCTGAATAAATTAATCAGAGTTACTTAACCAGAGTTCTTATGTAACACATAACACTTGGCCTAAATTTGTTAGTAACTATAAATCAAAGAGGGTGAAAATCCTAGCACGACCTCTAAACAGCCATGTAACCACAGGTAAGTTACTGAAGCTCTTTAAGCTTCAGTTTCCTCAACTGTAAAATAAATTTTACATATATTTGTATGTAAATAGTTTTATATATAATACACAAATATATATTATATAACTAAAAAGATAAGTATCATTATTTGTAATGAAAAATAATTTCCCTTTCCTTCACTTTATCAGTATTCTTTGTATATCAATATAATTTATAAAATTACTGGTATTAATATGAAATAGCTAATTTATAATTACAGTAATATAATGGGAGTGAAATTGTCCAACATTCTTCAGTCCCTTTTAAATCCTAAAAACAACTCTACTGAATATATGTCACTGGAGAATGTAGTAGTGCAAATTTTCTATGAATAAGATAACTAAACTCTGTATTTCATGATTCATTTCCATATGATCATTCATGCTGTCTTAAAGAATAAGAAAGAGCCCAAAGATCATACGACCCCTTGAAAAATTAGACAAAACTCAGACTTCTTAATACACTGAGTATACACATCTAAGCCAGAACAATCATATACGCAGATACACGTCAAACTTCAATTACAGTCCTTACTTTAATTTTCACAGCATCATAGCGGATTTGTGAAAACTCTCGAAGACCAAAAGAACCTCCAACAATCAGCAACTGAAACAAAGAAAGGAAACAATTAAAACAGAAGGGCAGAATTCAGTCTATCTACAGATTAACACCAACAGTGGCAGTTTATATGAAATCCAGTACATTATTTTCTTGGTGAGTTATCATTCATCTGTTCAGGGTAGATGCAGTACAAATTGTCACCAGGAAACATTTTATCCCATCACCAAATACCAAAGTCAGTGCCCCATTACTCATTTTTTTGTTCATTTTTAAAGATTTTGTTTATTTGAGGAAGGGAGAGAGACAAAGAGACTCTGTCCTGAGTGCAGAGCCCAATGTGGGCTTGACCACATGACCCCGAGATCATTACCTGAGTGGAAGCCAAGAGTTGGACACTTAACCAACTGAGGCACCCAGGCCCCCCCCATACTTGTATCATACCTTATGGTTTAAATAACATCATCACAAGCATTGTATTAGTCAATCTTACAAAGGAACTAAAGCTAAGAAAAAAACCCATTTAAAAGATGGGGAAATAAAAGCACAGGCAACTAAATGACTTGCTTATGATTACACTGAGTAAAGCTAGGATTTAAATTCTGGCCTCATTTCTTCAAGATCAGAATTCTTTCATCTTTATGTGTCTGCAAAATAAGTTAACTAGACAGCATTCTTCTCCATTTTCTTACCAACTAGTAAAAGAATCTCATAAAATATACCACACTTCTCAATATATGGCAAACCTTAAAAGATCCCTCTAACTGTCACTGCTGTTTTATCATTTCTTCCAATAATCTAATGGGCTTTCACCCCTGCTCCTAAAGCTGTAAAAGTCTAACAATTTGGATAAAAATAAAGTTTGATCCCTACCTTCCTTTTTATGTCAATATATTAATATTACCAAATAAGGAAATATAAAGATACAAAACATTGTAAAATATAAAACTTTACAATTTTGAAGTTGAAATACTAACAAAACTTTGAGGTTATAAATTTTAAAACCCAGTAAGTCTGACCACATACAAATTTTAAATGTCTATCCTGACAAATAAATGAAATAAAAACAACACAAAATCAAAAGACAACAAATCAGGAAAAATATGTTGTATATAAGCAGCTGATATCTGGCAACATCAATATGTAAGAATTAATTGTATTAGTAAAATAACTTTTGTCTTTGTGTTTCAATGGAAAGACACATCCCCGATTTTCATAACTCTGTCTCAGTCTCCTTTTACTGATTCTTCCTCATCTTGCCAACCTTAAATGTTGGGAGTATCCCAAAAGGCTCAAATCTTCACATTTCTTCAAATTATTCATAACCAACACTGAGACCATAGCTGATGTCATCCAATTTCATCGCTTTAAATAGGCTCTATAACCTAACAACCTCTAAATGTACATTTTCAATGGGAAACATCCCATTGAACCAAAACCTGCCTTCCCATTTGAAATTTCCACTTGAAAGTCTAAAGGTTATATGGGGCTTCTTGGAAGCCCAGTTGGTTATGCATCTAACCTCAGCTCAGGTTATGATCTCCAGGTCCAGGGATCTGCCCACATTGGGCTGCCACTGGGAGACTGCTCCTCCCTCCCTCTTTCTGTCCCTTCCCCACATGCTCTCAGATAAATATCTTAAAAAAAAAAAAAAAAAAAAAAGTCTACCAGACAATATAAATTAACATTTAAAAAACCATCTTCACTTTTACCCCAACACTTGTTCTGCACCAATCTTACATATCCCAGTAAATGGTCAACTGCTTTCATCCAATGACTCAAGCAAACCTCTTTGTAATCATAAGTTCCTCTCATCCATATCTCACATCTAATCCATCCCTGAGTTCTGTTACTTCTACTTTCAAAATATTTCTTGAATCTGACAATTTCTGATTATACCTTCTTCTAACACTCTAGTCCAGGCCACCATCACCTCTTTCTGGAACTACAGCAATCACAGTACCCACATGTTATATAGTGAAGAATTTGTCTGATCTTTATGTTGGGTTGCTGAGAGGAAGGTACTAACTTGGACTTTCCTGAGTGACAGGAGTATCTTTGTTATGGACAGTGGGCCCCTAGGACCACACCTGAGTTTATGCTAATGAGGTGACTCATGGCAACCCCTAGGTAGTTGCAGTATACAGATGGCCAGGCTGGAATGACCACCCATGTGACTAGAGGGGTGGGGCTTTAAGCCACATGATATCAACCTGACCCCCAAGGAGATAGGACCGGACACTGAGTTCCCTCACATAGTTAATGATTCAATTAACCATACATAGATAATGAAACCCCAATTAAAAAAACTCTGGACACTGAAGCTTGGTTGAGCTTCCTGGTTGGTGAACACATCAATGTGCTGCCCTGATTTCACAGGAGGAAAACATGAAAACTCTGCATTTGGGGCCTTCCCAGACTTTACCCTGTGGATCTCTTCTTTTGGCTATTCCTAATTTGTACTCTTTATAATAAAACTATAATTGTAAGTATAGTGCTTTCCTGAGTTCTGTGAGTCATTCTAGTGAATTACTGAACTCGAGGGGGTTAACAGGATCCCATGAATTTATAACCAGTTGTATCAGAAGCACAGGTGGTCTAAGAATCCCAGAGTTTTCAGCTGGTGTCTGAAATAAGGGGGAATTTCATGAAGGACTGTTCCTTTACTCTGTGAAGTCTGTGCTAATTCTGATTAAGGTCAGAACTGCACTGCACCCCCTACCACTCATTACCACAGTATCTACACTCCTAACCAAATACCTTCATTTGTGCAACAGATCTCATACCATCTGACTTATCTAAGGCATCAGATTCATCAATTCTCTCATTTTCTGTATCATGAAAATCTTGCTCACTACCACATGGTTCATTATTAAAAAAATACTACTATTTCTCCCACTTATTAACAAACTTCTCTAGACCTCACTTCCTCACATTACTATCCTCTTTCCTTGTTCCTATCTGCAGTAAAATTTCTCAAAGGAGTTGTTGATGCTCACTGTCCCTCCCACTCCCTCTTAGACCCATTCCAACCACCAAAGACATCCACATTTCCAAATCCAATGGTTAACTCTCTGTTCTCATCTTATTTCATGAGCAAAATTTGACACAGTTGATCACTTTACTCCTTTTCCCTTAAACCTGGTTTTTCTTCTACCTGAGAATACTTCTTAGTGACCTTTGTTGGTTCTTCCTGTATACTCAACCCCCTAATGTTGGGAGTACCTCACGGCACAATGATTGGTCTTCTCTATCTACATTAGTTTCTTTGGTGATCTCAATCAGTCCTACTACTTTAAGAATATTCACATGTTGATTATTGATACTCCACCTTTAGAAGAGGTTAGACACGCACCAGGGGAACAAAGCAGCAGCACCAGGTAAACAAAGCAGACCAGAAGAGCACTGCAAGGGCTCTGGAACCTAAATTATTATTGGAAAGAAAGGCCAAAGTAGTACGTTAATACTACAAGCTAAGTCTAAGCTTGGTGACTGCTTGCTAAAGTAGAAGACTTAAATAGGATACAGAGTCTCCTAACATAACATTCAGAAATGTCCATGATACAATTAAAACTGACTTGTCAGACAGCATGGTACTGGCACAAAAAAAGAGAAAGAGACCAATGGAACAGAGTAGAGGCCAGATATGGACCCACAAATCTATGGTCAAATCATCTTTGACAAAGCAGGAAAAAATAGCCAGTGGAAAAAAGACAGTCTCTTCAATAAATGGTGCTGGGAAAATTGGACAGCTACATATGGAAGAATGAAACCAGACCATTCTCTTACACCACACACAAAGGCAAACTCGAAATGGATGAAAGACCTCAACGTGAGGCAGGAATCCATCAAAATCCTGGAAAAGAATATAGGCAGTAACCTCTTTGACATCGGCCAGAGCAACTTCTTTCAAGACACGTCACCAAAGGCAAAGGAGACAAAAGCGAAAATGAACTTCTGGGACTTCATCAAAATAAAAAGCTTCTGTACAGCAAAGGAAACAGTCAACAAAACAAAGAGGCAACCCACAGAATGGGAGAGGATATTTGCAAATGACACTACAGACAAAGGGCTGGTATCCAAGATCTATAAAGAACTACTCGGGCGCCTGGGTGGCTCAGTGGGTTAAAGCCTCTGCCTTCGGCTCAGGTCATGATCTCAGGGTTCTGGGATTAAGGCCCACATCGGGCTCTCTGCTGGGCAGGAAGCCTGCTTCCTCCTCTCTCTGTGCCTGCCTCTCTGCCTACTTGTGATCTCTCTCTGTGTCAAATAAATAAAGTCTTAAAAAAAAAAAAAAGAACTACTCAAACTCAACATCCAAAAAGAAGATGAACACATCAAAAAATGGGCAAGAGACATGAAGAGGCACTTCTTCATAGAAGATATACAAATGGCTAACAGACACATGAAAAAATGCAAGTTGGTGCAGCCGCTTTGGAAAACAGTGTGGAGATTCCTTAAAAAAATTAAAAATAGAGCTACCCTATGACCCTGCAATTGCACTACTGGGCATTTACCCCAAAGATACAGATGTAGTGAAAAGAAGAGCCATATGTGCCCCAATGTTCATTGCAGCAATGGCCACAATCGCCAAACTGTGTAAAGAGCCAAGGTGCACATCAACAGATGAATGGATAAAGAAGATATGGTACATATATACAATGGAATACTACGCCTCCATCAGAAAAGATGAATATCCAACTTTTGTAGCAACATGGGCTGGATTGGAAGAGATTATGCTGAGTGAAATAAGCCAAGTAGAAAAAGTCAAGTATCACATGGTTTCACTTACTTGTGGTGCATAAGGGGTAATATAGAGGACAGTAGGAGAAGGAAAGTAAATGGGAAGTAGGGTAATTCAGGGAGAGAAACTAAACATGAGAGACTTTGGACACAGAAACAAACTGAGGGACTTGGAAGGCGGGGGTGGGGGGATGGGAGAGCCTGGTGGTGGGTACTGAGGGCACCTATTGCATGGAGCACTGGGTATGGGGAACGGGCAATGAATCTTGGAACACTGAAAAAAAAATAAAAATAAAAATTAAAAAAAAAAATAAAAACACCTCACTTGCCACAGCAAGAATCAAGAAAGTAGCAAGTTGAATTAGAAGACTATCAAGAAGGGCACCTGGGTGGCTCAGTTGGTTAAGCGACTGCCTTTGGCTCAGGTCATGATCCTGGAGACCCAGGATCGAGTCCCACATCGGGCTCCCTGCTCGGCAGGAAGCCTGCTTCTCCCTCTCTCAGTCCCTCTGCTTGTGTTCCCTCTCTCGCTGTGTTTCTCTCTGTCAAATAAATAAATAAAATCTTTAAAAAAAAAAAAAGAAGACTATCAAGAGATGTTAACATGGAGATAAACCAGATGTTGGAATGATCTGATGAAGATTTTATTTATTTTAAGATTTATTATTTGAGAGAGAGAGAGAGAGAGCACTGAGCCTACACTTGTGGGGGAGGTGCTGAGGGAGAGGGAGATGCAGACTCCCTGCTAAGCAGGGAGAGGAATGCCCATGCCAGCTGGATGCGGCTGGATCTCAGGACCCTGAAATCATGATATGGGCCCAAACCAAGAGTTGGACACTGAACCAACTGAACCACCCAGGCACCCCATAATATAACAAAGATGTTAGAGGAATCGTTACAAAAATGCTTCAGAGAGCAGTAACAGATGCTCTTAACACAAATGAAAAATTAAAAAATCTCACCAAAGGCATAGAAAAAAAAGAACCAAAAGGTGACATCAGTGAAATGGCAGACTAAGAATTTCCAAAAATCTTCTCCATCAAAGCAATAAGAAAACTGGCACAAGTTCTCAAGTCAACTTTTTCAGAAATTTGAAAATTATGCAAAGACTGGCAGTAATGTTGGGAACATCTTAAGAAGAAAACTGCCTTTCAGCAAGAACAGAAAGCTTAGTGGCATTTTTATTCCCACCTCTCTGCCTCATGGTAACCATGAAAACAAAGAATGCAATCTTGTACAAAGCAGTAACCTCTAAAGGAGCAGAATGGGGTTCGAGCTCCTTCAAATCTTATTCTCAGAAAACTGTCACTGCTTGACCAAATCTGGTGGCTTGGTGGAAACCTCAGTCACAAGGCTGTCTTCAGTCTTCCTGACTTGGGGTTCAATTAGTACTAACAGACTTCTCCCAAGAAATGTTTGTTGAAAAAATTCAGAGGCAATTGTTTAACATCATGACTGCCTGAGAGGGTAGGCAGCAGGGCAAATAACAGTCTACCCAAAAAGCTTAAAAGGAAAATATGAGAAATAAGGTGTCCACAGAGGACTCTGAGAAGTTCAAACCTATTCTTGAAAATCTAGAAGGAAATGCTCATGAACAGAATTGTGTCCATGCCCAGAGTGGGGTGTAAGCTCAGGAAAGATCTGAGAAGGCCATAAACACTTGCCTTCCACTAACCTTGAGTCCCTGAGCAAGTAGGAAGTAAATGCTCAAGGCAGAGTTGTAATCTGCCTGGCTGAGTGCTGAGGACACCAAAACAAGCACACAGAGCCCCTCAACAAAAAGTTACTGATCCCAAGTGTTTAAGGAAACCTCTATCCAATAAAAAGAAAAACAGCCCAATTTAAAATGGGCAAATGATTTGAAAAAACCATTTCTCCAAAAGGAGAAGCAGATGACCAATAACCATATGAAAGAATGTTCCATATCATTAGTCATAAGGGAAATGCAAATCAAAACCACAATGAGATACCTTCACATCCACTGAGAAAGGTATAATAAAAAAAGATGGAAATAACAAGTGTTGGCAAGGACATGGAGGATTCATTGCTGGTGGGAATGTTAAATGATGTAGCCACTCTGGGAAATAGCTTGACAGTTCCTCAAAATGTTAAACATGGAATATCATATGACCCAGCCATTCTACCACTAGGTATATATCTAAGAGAAATGAAAACGTATATCCATATAAAAACTTGTACATGAATGTTTGTAGTAGTGTTATTCACGATAGCCAAAAAGTGGAAACAATCTAAATGTTCATCAATGGATAAATAGAATGATAAATAAAGAGGGTAGGATTAGGATAAAAAACTGTTTATCCAAATGATGGAATATTATATAGCCATAAAAAGGAATGACATTTTGATACATGTTACAACATGAATGGATCCTGAAAACACTATGCTAATTGAAAGAAGTTAGTCACAAAAGACTACATACCGTATTATATTATTAAATCTATAGACAGAAGTAGATTACTGGTTGCCTAGGTGTGGGGGGGAGGGAGGAGAAAATATGAAGTGACCACTAATGAGCATGGTATCTCTTCTTGGATGATGAAATTATTCTGAAGTTAGACATGGTGACAGTTGCCTAACTCTAATACAGTAGAAATGCTGAACCGAACACTTTCAATGGGCTAATTTTTTGGTGTGTAGGAACCAGTAGGTCACTGGTCAGATTAGAAAGGTTAATTCTGATTAAATGGGCAGTGTGGAAGCTAAAACAAGTATATTCTCTTTCTTTAAGTAGTTTGGACAAGAAGGGAAGGAGAGTCATATTTGCATATACCTGGTATTCAAACTCCTCTTCTGTATGTCCTATGAAACCCTAATATTTATTCAAGAGAGGAAATAATTTCAGCTGGAAGATAAATGTAGTATAGTAATTATAGCATATGCAACTGATACATGATGAAGAAGATGGTATCTTTTGAGTCCTTTCCAGTAGTGTTTGGTTTCAGAGTACTGAATTCAACATTTTCCTCTTAATATGTTTAGGACTCATATTTTGAAACATGGTCCTCTAGGTCTGGTCTAGATGTAGAGACCAGTACAGAGTAACACATTTGGGGAAAAGGCTACTGTGGTACTTTCCATTCCCTGAAATAAAACAAAAGAGGAAACCCCTAAGCACCTAGAAGGTACTTCAACATAGTGGTTTTAATATTGCGGCTTGTGATTTTGAAAAATAAGGAACAAAATCAAGTTGGCTTTCACTGGGACATGCAGGTGACCTCAAGTTAGTGACCACAACCAAAATGCTTTTCAATGGATCTCCGTTTGGGGGCAGAGGAACCTACAGAGAGGATAGTTTTTACACATGCCCTGTCATCTACACAAGTATAATTATTACATTATCTTTTAATACAGTTTTCTTTAAACTTTTTAAAAAAAATTTTTTTTTAATTTTTATTTGACAGAGATCACAAGTGGGTAGAGAAGCAGGCAGAGAGAGAGGAGGAAGCAGGCTCCCTGCTGAGCAGAGAGCCCGATGTGGGCCTCGATCCCAGGACCCTGAGATCATGACCTGAGCCGAAGGCAGAGGCTTTAACCCGCTGAGCCACCCAGGCGCCCTTCTTTAAACTTTTTTAAGGTCACTTCTCTTCTTTAGTTCGGCTTAAATGCGAAAGTTGGTAACTTCACCTATACCAATATCCATACAAAGGATTAAATTGTTAAGGAATTAAAAGAAAGTAGCCTTTGTCCACACGCTTTATTGAAATTGTTTCATTTACTATCACATCAAGGCTTGCTGAAGCAAAATAACTTGCCAAGGTGAAACAGGAGAAAAAAAAAAAAAGAGCGGGGCGGGGGGAATTGTCTGGCTGGATTCTAGCTCTGGTTGTTGTTAGGTCAACCTCAACCTGTATCTTCTAGACGAATCAGTGTAGGACAGAACGCAAACATACAAACACCGAAAGTACACTCAATGTGCTTCAAAATGATCAATTACAAGTCAGCGACCTTTTGAAAGCTGCTGCAATGTGGCAGGCACCATGCCAAACACTCGATTTTCACAGCGTGTTTTTTAACTCCTACCAACAACCAGGTGGGGAGAATTAAACCAGTTCCAAACCAGGAAGCTGAAACGTGGAGATGCCCGAAAGTGTACAGTCCAACTAAGTAAATGTATCTAGTTCCAACGAGCCACAGCGCCGCCCAGGTGTAGCAGGGGGTTAAAAATGTCAGTTTAGTAACCACCGAGACCTGGGGTAAAACCTGGTTCCGACCTCGCTCTCTGAAGCACACCCTGGTAACTACTAGGGAGGGTAAACGGGGGACTCAAGACCCTGGTACCCGCAGAGGGAGAGGAAGAGGGACCGCCACCTGCCGCCAGCCCCCTCCCCTGCCCAGGCTGCGGCGCCCCGCCCCGCCCCTCCTCGCCCCGCCTCCCACCCCTCCCCGATCCTGGCCGCCCGGTCGGGCCCACCTGGATGCCCCACCCCTTCCAGAATCCCGCTCCGCACTTTCTCCCCGCCTGCGCTCACCAGCATGGGGACCCCGTAGCGAAGCGTCTTGTTCTTGCGCAGGGCGCGCATCACTGAATGTGCAGACATGAGTGAAGACTCCCACGCGCGTGCACGCCTATCCAGCAGGCCCAGCGCAGCCTCCCGAATCCAAGCTGCCTCCCCAGGAAGAAGTCCTTGACTCACCTCCTTTCCTTGGCTGGCCGGTGCTCGGTCCTTCCCCGACAGGCCTCCGCCCCAGACAAAAGCAATCGATGCGTCGTAACACCCTCACAGGTCCGGGTGGAAATTCGAGTGTTGGCCATTTGGTTCCGGCACACTGGTTTGGAGTCGGGACTTAGGGACTGAAGCCAGGTCTGTAGTCCTCATGGAATGATGTGGAAACTGGTACCTCCCACGTTCTGGGTCTTGGTCAACGTCTTATGACGTTCCCTAGCACTCTATAAAATCAGCTAAGAAAAATAAAGTTACTTTGGAGCTAGTATTAAAGCTTTTGGTACTCTGGCTATTTCTGGGATGAGTTTACCAGCTTAATAAAGATTTAGAAATAAATCACCACGAAAGGGTAGGTTGAATGGCGATCAGTGTAGTCCCTTGACTATCATGGAACCTTTAATGCTAGTGCTTTAACTATTAGATAGCCTGTAATGTTCAGTCATTTATGAATGTCTATTTTCTACTAATTCTGCAACCCTCCAGCACAGATTTTTGCAGGTCGTTAGTGTAAGGGCCTGCTTAGCCTCAAGGCCAGCATAACAGGCTCTGAAACTCCCTGGTGATTTAGGCCTCTACATATCTAAGACCCCCTGGTGATTGATGCCTTTACAAGGCCTGTGTTTACCAAATGAGGGCAGTTAAGTCAAAGAACCATCTGTGCATCTTGCTTCCTTGCCCCAGTTCCTGAAATGCCCACACATTTCAGGAACTGGGGAGGGGGCTAAAATGTTATCTCACCCAACCAAGAAAATTACTGTGTGACTCATGCTTGCTGTTTGAAATGCGTATAAACCCCTAGACCTTGCATTCTGGGTCCTTGCTGAAACCTGCTGCGCTGGGCAGATGCTTGGACCCTAGCTAGCTAGAAATAAACCTCGCTGTGTGATTTGCATTATCCTGAGCGTCCTTAGTTTCTCTTTGGGGAAGGGGTCGACATCGGACTTTAACAGTTAGAAGGTTGGAGGAAAACAGAGATGAAAAGATACAATCCCTGCCTTAAAGAAACTGGCAGTTTAATGGGTAAATGACTGTGTGCCTTTAGTACGATTGCTTAGGAAACAGCCCCCACGTGCCATTTGCCAGGGTGAGCCGTCAGAAAGCCTCACCTACCAAGTACTATTTGAGATGACATAAGAGTATAAAATACAGGTGACATAGAGTAACATTTCCTATGTTATCCCTGAGATCTTTCCATCTGTCCCTGCCTCTATTGCCACGGAAATGTTGCTGGTTCAATCCCTTGTCATTTTTCCACATACTGACGTCACCCGTAAGTGGTCTTCAGAAGAAACTCCAGCTCTACCTTTTATCTGCTCTAATAACACCCATTTCGATAGGACCACCAGGCCAAATATGAAAACCCCCCCCCCAAAAAACATAACCGTAACTGTGATTCTCAAGTCTATCTTCCACACTGCTGAAAAGTTACCTAAAAGCATTAATGATGAGATTCTCCTGGTTGGTTTTGTTTACCTACACTAAACACTCCAGTTTTCTTAGCAAGGAATTTAACGCCCTTGATCATGGCTTGCCTTTTCTGTTACTCCTCTCCATTCACTCCACACTCAGTTTTGGAGGAGATATTATTCCCTGAATATTGCATGAACTTCTACATCTCCAAAATGCAGCTTCAAGGACACCAGGTTCTTGAAGCCTCCGTTATTCCACAGGCAATATAAATTACTGGCTTCTCAGAGGTCTAACAGTCTTTGGCTAATATATATTACAGAACACTATCACACTATATCATCAGTTTTAGTGTATAAAGTCATTGTTGCTCCAAATAGCATATAAGCAAGATGAAAAACAGGAGAGAGGGGAGGATATCTCAGAGTTTGAATGTGAACCTTGGGGTTTAATTTTGGTTCTGAGGCTGAGGAAATGAGGAAAACCTCCCCACCATCCCCTTCCCCCCAAAAAGCATCACCTGAGCTGAGCCATGGGAGATTTTGGACTGATTGGGACAGCATTTAGTAAAGTGAGACTGAAAATTCCTTAACCCTACTTCTCAAATTTTCTGTCACCCCAATCTCTCCAAGGAAGAGACACCTTGCAAACCTGGGGACTGAAGCAATAAGGTAGGAGCACTTAGCCTGAGAAGTTAAGTCAAGCTGCACACTGGGGAGTGCTGGAAAAAAATTATGTACATTCATGGAAAAGAGTCTGGAGCAGTTATAGAATGCAAGAGAATTTAGGATTGGAGGGATGGACATATAAAGTGTTGCTAGGGGTCTCCTTTAATGTGATTGTACGTAATTTTGAATTATTTGACTTTTGTGGGTTTTTGTATGTTTGTTTAAACAAGCTCTGCACTAACCTACTTAAAAAGATGGGAGGAAAAAAAGCATTATTTCCTGTAGCCCCCATACCCATGCAATGTTTTATTCCTCCTCTATTAAGTTCTTCTTGGGACTGTTATATAGGTGGTTTTACTGGTAGCTTAAAGGAATTTGCCATTTCATGAATCCAAGAGCCTTTTCCTTCTCACTGTATGATCATAGGGCTTATATATCAACTTCCTTTGCCAGTTGTTTGAAGGTTTCTGGAAGCATGTGAGTTCTTAAAGCCTGTCCTTTATGAGGACAGGGTGCAAAGCTTTTGACTATCTGTATATATTGGTGTCCATCAAGAAATTATCATTTTCTGTGTAACCCCAGAATTGGTGCCCAGGGAAAATTAGAAGTGCAAGAAGAACAACTGGAGACTACAGCACTAATGAGAAAAAGAAAATTTTAAAACAAAATGTAAATGCATAAGAAGTTGGTGTTAGGATGGTCTGAGGGATGGCGAAGCTGGGTGGTAAAGGGCTAATGTGTGGAGGCTTCTGTGGTGAGGTAGATAGGGCTGTGGGGAGCAGGTGCCTGAAACACTGTGACAGGGAAAGGGTGTACAGGCTGTAGATAGGGAACCAAGCCCATGGTGCTCTCAGGTCTAGACAAGCTTGTAAAACAGAAGCTTTGGGGTGTCTGGTTGGCTCAGAGAGTTAGGGTCTCTTGATTTTGACTCAGGTGATGATCTCAGGGTCGTAAGTCGAGCCCTGTATTGGGCTCCACATTCAGTAGGGCATCTGACTGAGGATTCTCTGTATTCCTCCACTTCTGTCTGCCCCCACTCACATGTGCTCACTCCCTCTCTCTCTCTCTTTAATACAAATAAATCTTAATTAAATTGATTTAATTTTAAAACTTAAAACAAAAATCCTAAATAAAAAACAAAAACAGAAGCCTTCTGAGGCAATGACATGAAGCTGAGAATTTCACTAGAAAAATCAGTGGAGGAGAAAATACACAAAACTTTAATGTTTGTATGAAGACCCTGAGGGGAAGAGTCGGGCATTTCTGAGTAACCAAAAGGCTGGGGCAGGAGGGATCAGAGAAAGGATGAAGTACTGGGTGAAATGAGTTTGGAGAAGCAGGCAGGAACTAGATGGTACAGTGCCTTGGAGTACTTTGGACTGAATCTTAAGGGCAATGGGAAAGTTCTAGGGCTTTTAAGTAGATGAAAGACATGACTGAATCTGTTTTACCAGGATGTCTAGTCTAAGGCAAACAAATTGGAGGGGGACGCAAGGGCTAGTGAAGAGGGCAGTTAGAAAGCTAATGTAGTAAGTAGTCCACGTGAAACTGGATGGTGGTTTGGACTAAGATTCAAGGAACGCTGTGACAGGTGGGGAACAGTCAGTAAGAGACAGAATAAAATGCTGAAAACGACATGCCACTGAACTGAATGGGCCCAAGGACCATTGGGCATTTGACATGGTCCTTTGCTTTAGATGGTGGTTGCTGTCCAGAAAAGCCAACCTAAGAACTCTTTTCTATAAAGTGGTTCCTAATTAACCACTGGCCTCAGGTACAAAGTTTGGAAAGCAATTGCACTGTGGTTGAGGATGGATGAAAGTTGTGAGGGGGAAGAATCACTCCGCATTAACTCAGGGGCCCTGAGGGGCGTGCACCGCCAGAGCCTAGCAGGCAGAGGAACCAGCCGTAATTTTAACAGTAATTTATTATGGATTAGGAAACTGGCTAAGCAAGCTTGTTAAAAAATTATATCAAATAAAACTGAGGACTTTTTGCTCCTGGATTTGGTGATATTTGATTCCATGAGTTTAAAAAAAAATGTTGTTGTCATTGCTTCCTTCTTTGTTCTTGGCTGTTTCCTAGAGGTTCAACTTACCTGAGGTCTCAGTCACTCCTGTAGGTATGGGAGTGAAGGTAGGAATTAGAGGGACGGAGGAGCCCACAACAGTAGTAGTGGAAATGTAACCACTCGGTTTTTTGATTTTCTGTATTTTAATGTTTTGACATCTGGGGCCTTGCTGACCCTGGAGGGCCTCCTTCTCTCACAGTTAACTGATTTTTAAAGGTAGTTATCAGCTCTCTCACGAGTGTACTTTTCCTTTTTTTTTTTTTTTTTTTTTTTAAGATTTTATTTATTTGACAGAGAGAAACACAGGCAGAGAGGGAACACAAGCAGGGGGAGTGAGAGAGGGAGAAGCAGGCTTCCCACCGAGCAGGGAGCCTGATGTGGGACTCGATGCCGGGTCTCCAGGATCATGACCTGAGCCAAAGGCAGTTGCTTAATCAACTGAGCCACCCAGGCGCCCCACAAGTGTACTTTTCCAATACGAACCACTAGTCCGGAGCCTATACTCCTTTATGGCGCTCTCGTACTCAAGATCATTATTCACATGCCTAACCAGCCCAAAGCCAGGTACGCCAGGCAGACCACTAAAACTATTCAAACCAGCCAATCCTAATCCTGCTTACCTGGCATTGCTGTTCCTTCCCATGTAACCACAGTAACGGCTCTTGTCTGCACGTGCCCCCTTTCCCTCTGCCTTATGACCAGGGCTAGTGCTTCCCCTCCTCTTGGGAACCGTGTGTAACAAACTGTCTTTTCAATGTCAGTTGTCTCCTGATCTTTGGACTTACTGTATCTTGATTATTCTACTAATACCCAATATCTAAAACAGGTCAGGAAAACGACCAACCCTTTTTATTCCCTATCTTCTCTTTGTACCTGAAGAGTCACTACTTTTTGGGACTTCTGGCAAATAAATTTTCCATGAATAAGTTATTCTTCTACATACATTATTTTCCTCTTAAACACACAAGCTAGGGCAATGTGGTGGAGTATAAGGAGCACAGAAAAGTTCTGGTCTGGCTTCAAATCTTGACCAGATGTGGTCTCCCTACCCCCATGCTGTGAAGAGCTCAGTCTAGCCTATTGGAAGTTGAGAGGCCATGTGGTGACGAATCAAGGCCCCTTAGCCAACAAGCCGATAGTCAGCAGAAAGTCCCACAGTGCAGCCCTTCTGGACTACGCAGCCTTCACCCCTGTTCTGCCATCAGATGGGAGCAGTGGCATGTGACCCCAGGTGGTATCAGCAGAAGAAACACTCAGAAACCTACAGCATCTTCTAAAAATTAATGGAAGTAGGGTAATTCGGGGAAATGAAATATGAGAGACTTTGGACTCAGAAACAAACTGGGGGTCTTGGAGGGAAGGGGGTGAGGGGATGGGAGAGCCTGGTGGTGGGTACTGAGGGCACGTATTGCATGGGGCACTGGGTGTGGGGCATAAACAATGAATCTTGGAACACTGAAAAAAATAAAATTAAAATTAAAAAAAAAATTGTTTTAACTCACGAGGTTCTGCGGTGGTTATGTAATTGGTAACTGGCACACCTTCCTTGCCCATCAAGGGGAAAAATGGCCATTCCATACACACTACAATGATAGACGAACCCGTGGACTTCGTTCGGGTCTGAACTTTGCTTAAGTCATGTGACAGAGCAATGATGACCAAAGTAAACTGCATTTTCTCTTCATATCCTAGTGAGCTATATGCAAAGTAACTTAGACAAGGGTCAGTATTCAGTTCTAACAAGTCCTTTTCCATTGTGTGGCACAAACCCATTTCTGCGTCCTATATATCTTGTCAGGCTTTCAGGGCAAAGAGGAGATACAAGGAAGAAAGTAAATGTTGGCGACTGTATGTACCCTTATTCTTACCTCCTTTATCAAAGCTAAGCCCCAAACTGGTCATTTAGACTTCTTCCTCTTTCCACTGTTCTGTGAGATGCTACACTAAGAAGCTGGCAGATGAAGAAGGGACATTTATTCTGTAATCTCCAAAATAAGGTGGAAAAAAGATTGTAAATGTTCACTGACAAATGCAACAAGATTTTATTCAGTGCCAGTCTGAGCTGGGCAGTCAGATACACTGTTATCTCATTTGCTATCTCTGGTATCAAATTGCAAAGTTTAAGAGGGATTATCACTATTTTAATGACCTCTTTTACACATTTAATCTGTGGTGATATTCCCTAGAAGATTTGGTTTTATGTCCCTGTGTCTTCCCAGTTGCAAGAGGGCATCTATTTCATCTGAGAAACTGATTGCTGTTTAGATCCAGGCATGCAACATGAATTAGGATCAAAGTAGAAAGGAAGTAAAATAAGGTTCAAAGGGAAAATAGTCGTATAAGAAGTAACATGGCCTGGGGAGGAAATACACATATATCCAGGAATAAGAACTCATATTCATATTAGCAGAATTAAATTGGGATTCTATTCAGAAATCTGTAAACTAGGAAGAGGGATTTCCATTTTCCTGTGATTGGTTAATAAATTCAGTGAAGTTTTTTTGTCAATGACTCTGTTAATGATTTACTTGTATTTGAAAACATACTTCAGGGGCGCCTGGGTGGCTCAGTTGGTTAAGCCGCTGCCTTCGGCTCAGGTCATGATCCCGGCGACCCGGGATCGAGTCCCACATTGGGCTCCCTGCTCGGCGGGAGGCCTGCTTCTCCCTCTCTCACTCCCCCTGCTTGTGTTCCCTCTCTGGCTGTGTTTCTCTCTGTCAAATAAATAAAATCTTTAAAAAAAAAAAAAAAAAAAAAAAAAAAAAAAAAAAAAAAAAAAAAAAAAAAAAAGAAAACATACTTCAGGCCTCTCCCCTAGTCTCTTCCCCTTGTAAAAAGAAAAAAGAACATGAGGAGTATGACAGTGTTTGGAAACAAGACCCAGCATCTGTAGAACTCCTTTAGACACAGCAATGCTCTCTTAGGACACAGCCGGTTACAGTAGCAAAGGCATCTGGTAAACACATCAAGTGCTTTGTAGTGTGTGTGTGTGTGTGTGTGTGTGTGTGTGTAAATATCAGCATCAGGCAAGAGTTCATGGCAGTTAAGAACCTGGTTCTGATCAGAACAGAATTCCTTAAAATACTGTTTTCTTTTTGATCACAATTGCCCTTTTGGTCAGGAGAGCTGGTCTCTAAAAGATTTGCTTACAGGTCAAAGAGAAACAGCAAAAGGGGCTTCTTCCAGGATAGTAATCAACTGTTAACCTCTTACAGGTAAGAGGTTGACAGCTTCATAACTTAATCTTCTACTTCTAGATGATGTTAGCAAAAATACTTCAAGATCAGCAAATACCCCCCATGCTCTGCCGTCAACTATTTCAGCTCAGAGTGACCAGATCCTGCACCTCTCTGTATTGTCAGCACCCAGGATACAGTAGGCGCTCATAGATTCAAAGAAAAGTGATTCATCTGTCCAAAGATAAATTCGGACTAAAACAGACTAGAATGAAATCTTTATTGGCTCCACAAAAAATTACACAAATGCCACTCCCACCCCTTGCCCCTACCTGACAAACTAATGTTTTTTGTTCCATTTCTTTAAATATAGTTTAAATTGCTATTTACACAATAAAAACAATGTCCAACATCAAAAAACACACTTCTCTAGTTTAGAACTACTGGAACTAGTCACGGAAAAACTCATGTGACTGAACTTTGTATTAGGGCTTTCGTAGATTCCGTGGAGTCTCCCCATTCTGCATGACAGCTTATGGTCCCCGGTCTCTACTCGAGTCCCAAAGAGCGAAGACAGAAAGGGATTGAGACAAAAAGGGGTAGTTTCATCTATCTGTGTTCATGTAGTGCATACATTCCAGACATAAATATGAGACAGAAAAGGCACCTCTGCAACAGACTAAGGCTCTGATCTAAGTTTGTTTACCTCTTTGAGCTTGGGTTTTTCATCCCTAAGATAGAGTCATCCTAGAATCTTTCATGCTCCCTTTTACCTCCAATGTTCTTTGACTGGGTTCTAATTTATTCAACAAATGTACAAACTGAAACACTAATGCATTTTGCTGGTCAGTCCTTAACAAGTAAGAAGCCCTAGAGCACTCCATTTCTTCTTCCACATCTACACTTGGGCAGAAGATCACAAACAGCTGGTCTCTAAAGAGACCCAAGTGAAATTCTCATTTTATAGTGGAGCAAACACCTGTGTGCGATTTGATAATTTGTTTCTATTTAATAATTTAAATGCCACCAAGCACTAGTTACTGACACTGCACAGAGGAATCCACCTAATGAACTTTATTTTACTGCTGCCTAAGTCCCACCCAGAGATTTTAATTGGTCTAGGTGCAGCCTGGGAACGAGAATTTCATAAACTCTTCAGATGATTCTAACCTGGGGAAAAGGGAACAACTACTGGCAGCAGTGATTCTCAACCCCTACTGTGATCAGTCCCCTGGACGGATTGTTAAAACACAGATTGCTGGGTGCTGTACACGGTTTGATTCAGTAGGTCTGGGGTGAAGCCCAAGAATTTACTTTCCTAACAAGTTCCCCAGTGATGCTGATGCTTCTATCCAGAGACCTCACTTTGAGAGCCACGGCCAGTGAGAATCATCATTGCCGGTGGCACCTGAAGTCCTGCATTATATCCTAATTCTATCATCACCACCTATGTAATCTTGGGAAAAGTAACTTATTCTCTTTTCTTTAGTGTCTTTTTAATAATACTTAGATCTCAGAGCTATGAGTCATGAACACTGTATCCACCTGGATTTAGTACACCACCTGGCACTAAATGCAGTGACAAATACTAACTTCCTTTTCATGACACATGGCTAGACAGTGTGAATAATTAAGTGAAATCAATAACACATATTAAAACTTGGCAGGAAAAGAGAGACAACTGAAGCAAATAATATCTTATTAAAACTATGTGTAATATAAGATGATAAATACAGAGAAGTGTTTTAAGCATATTATCTTAAAATAGTTTCATTCAATTTTCAAAACTTTAAACAGTAATTTAGGTAGCAGGAATATCAGATACAATCTATAAAGTGAAAGAAATATTAGATTCAATCTACAAAGATCATGAATTTTTTTAGTGACTTACAACAGACTCTGATAGCTCATCTGGGGCAATAATTTAGTTTTCTAGAAAATCAGAAATAAAACCTGAATAACATGCTTGCCTAAAACTTTAATCACAGACCTTTAACTGCTCTTTAATACCAGAGAAAACCTAAATTATTAAAGTGCATAAGAATCCCTATTACTGAACAAAGCAAAACTTCCACCAAGGGGATAAGGTGTCCTTTTTCACATCTACCAACAAACAAAAAAACAAGATAGCTTTCCCTCCTACTTGCCAACGGCTTCATTCTGAATGTCTCAAGGTCCTCTCAGGAGGTGATGTCCAAATCCTGAGCTGAATCCTGGGAGGGAAGCTGGCCCACCGCAGAAGCTGCTGCAAAGCCTCCAGGCACGGCGAGGGCGGCATGGCAACGGTGGCATGGCGAGGGCGGCCTGTTGACCACAGCAGGGCTTGGGCCACCGTCAGTGCATGTGCGCTGACCTGCAGGCGCAGCCCTCTTATTAAGTGAGACTCGAAGGTACTGAACACTCCAGGGCAAAAGGCCTAAGTCCTATCAGGATTGTTTAAAAAAGTTTCTCCCTATACCGATGGTTGGCCTAGAGGCAAGGTCTTACAAGGGTTATTTTTAAAAGCCTTCCCTTCCCACTCTGGCCTGATACCATTCTGCCACTTTCTTTTCTGGAGTCCTGAAGAAAAAAAAATGTGACGGCTGCCTGCACATCTCTGTTGCTACGTTGTGTTCTGAATTTCTTTTCCCATTTCTTATTATTTTCAACTGTTACTTAACCTGATGATACACTTTTAACTTCTCATCTATTTATTCTCTTAACTAGATTCTCTTAACTAGACTGTGAGCTCCTCAAGGGTCCTTTAATTTGTCCCCTTCTTTCATGGAACTCTCTCAAGAGTCTTCTCAGTAACTGTTCCCCTTTTGCTGTCTGCAATATAAATCTGACCTTCTTTGTAAACATGTCTTAACAAAGCTGGTGTCCAATCAACACCTGTAAAATGCTTACCAGATTATCCATGCTAAAAACTGGACACAACTGGTTGACTCAGGGAAAAGTCTTCATATTCAGTCAAGATTATGTAAGGCCTATAGTCTAGACAATACATCTGGAGGGCGGAAATGATTTTTTTTTAAGCCAGAGAATTAGCCTTGGTTCAGCTCTCCTTAGTGTTTTAAAATCAATGTTTGATATCACATGGACAGAATGGTTCCCACCTCATTATTGCCTTTGGTATTCCTGAGCATCCATTCACCATATCCTTCTCTCAAGCTTTCCCCATGAAACATCCCCAAACTGCCCTATCCACTAAAACCAAACCAAACCAAAAAACCCCTTTTCTTCCCTTTCCCAAAATGGTTTATTAGAAGCCACATCCAGTGTTTAGAGCCTTTGCAAAAAATTTAGAGCCTTTGCAATCCAAACCCTCTCAACTGAATCGGAACAGAGCTCACTTCATGCCTACCTGCCAGACAGCAGTTCCTTCTCTCACAATTTGCCCGTCACTAGAAAACAAAATATCTGTTAGATGGCCTAAGACGGTTCCGGTGCCCACCTTGGAGGCATTATCCTTTTGTCTTTTAGAGTTTTTTCACTGGGCTGGTTTGCCTGCATCACCAAAGCTCTGACCACAGACATCCCAGCTGATCCTTTAGCAGGATGGGGAGCTACCAAAAAAGTCACTGGGGCAGCCCAGAGAACGAGTAAGACTTATCTTTACTTCTCAAAGTATGGGGAACAGACTGACTGGCACAAAGCTGGGTAACAGCTATTATGAGAAGAAATACTGTTTTAAGATTTTTAACTACTTGCTTCAGTTCTTTTTTTTTTAATGACTTAGACTGTGCATCCTCTTTCAAGGCTCATTCTCTCACTCCTGCTATACATCAAATTCTCCCATTAAGAACTTCCCTTATAGCAGAAACCTGAAACCACAGAGCAGCTTTCCATTTCTTTAATTCTCCATAAGGCATCGCTATTATACCATCATGCATGGGTGTGTGTGTGTGTGGGTGTGTGTGTGTGTATGGTGCATTTGTTTTACAAAAGTAAAAATGTTCTCATTATCCTGTGTTTGATATAGGCACCCAAGTACGTAGATAGAAATTAAATAAAGGCCACAAAAGCTTCCCGAGGAAGATTATTAAGAAGAAAAACCCTCTCCTCTTGCATCATACAGCTGGCCTTTGAGGCACGCCAGCTAAGTAAAGGGTATCACCCGTGCTGATGGGAAGACTGGACCTTTCCCTCTTTGGGTTGTAGCTGAACTTCTATTGGCGATCCTTGCAAAATACATAAATCCCCATCTGTTCTAAGCATGTCCTTTCTTCGGCCTTCTTTCAAACAACGCCTTCACTCTCCCATTAGATATGAGGATGTGGAGATTTGGACAGCGAGGTCCTGTTTGGGTAGCAGTCTCTTTCAATGATGTGTTGACTACGCAGAGAGAGGGAAGGATATGGGAGAATGGTAGGGGACGAGGCTGAGAGAGAAAGAAAATGTGTCTTCTAAGGGGAGTACTGGAAGAGAGCAAGCTTTTCATAGTTGCTGCCGGTATCTCATGAAGGCCCAGGCTGCTACCATGGTGAGGGCAAACACTGGCACTAGCACCAGAGCTACGGGGATGCCACTTGGCTCCCCTTCACTTCGATGTGCTAGAGGCCCATTCTGCACCTGTAACTGAAGGGAGAGAAAAACGTTAACTCTAGTGAGCAATGTGCATTTACCCTAACTCAAGTGTCCAGGCTGACACATTATCTGGGTTTAGACCACCCAAAGCTTTAACCTCCAAGCACTATCTAGCAGAAGGAGTTGTCTCTGTTCTAAATTGATGCAGGGCCATCAACTCTGTGGAAAGAAGTCTGATGGGGAGACATTTAACCTTGCTGTGCTACCGACCTAACCTAAAAGGGCCCCAGGGTGAGCAGACAACTCTTTCTGTTTCTCTGCTTCCTCCACCAAGCTCTGCATGTATCATGCTAGGAAAATGGAGATAGGAGATAAAACCTACTGCTCTGGTAGTGAACCTCAAAATTACTGGGCAGGGGCAGAGGGTGCCCATGTTCCTAGAACTGTTTACTCAGAAAGATTGCCAGTTGTCAGAAAGCAGTAAGGGCATATCTAAGCAATGTCAAGATAGGTACAGGGCCATTTTTGGAAACACTTTCCAATTCTCAAAAGTGACCAACTCCCTCCTGATACGGTGTCACAACCTTCATCTCTATTTTGTAATACTAGACAAAGATAAAGAGGAAACTTACATGGATCAGAGTTGTAAAAGACTCAGAGGTAAACAAGTAAAAAGAAATCATATCCTAGTGGTAATAATTTTCCACTGCCTAATAAGCATTCCCTTTTGAGGCTGGGTGGCATTTCTTCATATTAACTTTTTCTTTTCTTTTTTTTTAGCAAGCAAGTGAAGGGAGGGTAAGGGAGTGCGGGGGCAGTGGAAGGGGCAGAGGGAGAGAGAGAATCCTAAGCAGGGTCCATGCCCAGTGTGGAGCCCGATGTGGGGCTCAATCCCATGACCCCCTGGGATCATGACCTGAGCTGAAACGAAAAATTGGATGCTTAACTGACTGAGCCACCAGGCACCCCTCTTCATATTAACTTTTTTTTTTTTTTTAGTTTGTATTTATTTGACAGAGAGAGACACAGCAGAGAGGGAACACAAGCAGAGGGAGTGGGAGAGTGAGAAGCAGGCTTCCCGCTGAGCAGGGAGCCCGACATGGGGCTCGATCCCAGGACCCTGGGATCGTGACCTGAGCTGAAGGCAGACCTTAATGACTGAGTCACCCAGGTGACCCTTCATAGTAACTTTTTTTTTTTTTAAGATTTTATTTATTTGAGAGAGAGTGAGTAAGAGAGAGCATGAGAGGGGAGAAGGTCAGAGGGAGAAGCAGACTCCCTGTGGACCTGGGAGCCCAATGTGGGACTCGATCCCAGGACTCCAGGATCATAACCTGAGCTGAAGGCAGTAGCTTAACCAACTGAGCCACCCAGGTGCCCTCATATTAACTTTTAACAGCTAACATGCAACAGTTATGATATCATTTTGTTTCAGTTCGATTTAACCTCATTACAACCCGTGAAAAGTATGACCCTTCCATCTGAAAGGCAGCACTGCATAAACTACCTTTTCTGTCCTCCAGCCCACCTCTACATCTTTCACTCATTTCCTGTTCAGATGTCCTGAGAGGACATGTCCAATAATAAGATATGGTTTTTAGGGCTAGGCCAATTCTCTAACCAGAGTTTTATTAGAGATTACTATGGTTTACTAGGAGTTATTTAGGATGTTTCCCAAAACGTGAATTTTGGAAATCTTTTCCCACAATTCCTTCAAAAAGAACTCTAATCGTACCTGAAGTGTATACCTACATTCATTACTTGCCTTTACTATCACATAAAGTCTTCCATACCTTAGAAACACAAGAGCCAAGGCAGAAGCAGCTGATTACCAATACTGTCTCCTACTGACCTGTTTCTAATCCATCACACAGACTCCGCTGTGCCCCTTCCACTTTGTGCCATCTCCTGCCAAGCTCTTCTTCAGCCTCTGAAGCCTCCCTCAAGAGCTGAGTGAGGCAATGACAGCATCACTTACAAGGCACAGTGAACCCGTGTTGTAACATGCACCCCAAGTCACTGGGGTGTAATTCCTCCACAGGGAGGAATTAGGTCTACCTGGCTTCTCTACCCATCATCCAAATTATAAAACACTAGGAAATAAGAAATGGATGGAGGGAGAGATGCTGCTTTGACTAAATTCTTTTCTTAAAAGATTTATTTATTTATTTGAGAGAGAGAGAGAGAGAGAGAGAGAGAGCATGGGGGGAGGGGTTGGGAAGAGGGAAAAGCAGACTCCCTGCTGAGCAGGAGGTCAATGCTAGGGTCAATGCTGGGATTCCAGGATCGTGGCCTGAGCTAAAGGCAGACGTTTAACCCACCTAGGTGCCCCTTGACTAAATTCTTAATTCCATTCCGTTTTTCGTGGAGATCCCCTTTGTGAGCATTACAGCTTTGGTCAAGAGGGTCACCAAGTTGATAAGAAAGGGTCGTGTGGTGATGGGGAAAAACACACAGTGAATATCAGAAAACCTACCACCTCTACACTTCAAGTTTCATTAATAAGTATGTTCAAGGGCAGACATAGGTTTCCTTCCTTACTAAAAAATAAAATTAATTCTGGTTGAATTTTCTCCCTATTTATTTTAATTTGGTTGTCAAGCTTTCCATTTAAGGTACAGCTCCTGGAAGCTAGGACCTAGGCTGCAAACAGACTGTCTGAATTTCCTTTTGAGATAAGCAGAAGTCCCTGAAGACCTCTGCCTGTACTGGACAAGCTCTTCAAAAGAGTGAGAATGAAAGAGAAAGAAAAAAAGCCAAATGCACTACTGAAGATTAAGCTATATGCTTTATTCCCAAGCATGACACAAAAGCTTGGTGCCAGCTTGCGGGCTCTGGGTGACACTTACCCGGTGTTGCACTCTCAGGGACACAGCATAGCCTGCATTACGAAAAAGGTCGACAGCATCCTGGTGCAGCAAGTTCCTCAAGTCATGGCCATTCACCTGTCAAAACCAGCAAGAAGAGTAGTAAGGGAGGTAGAATCATAAGTCAAAGATTGATATTCACTTGACTAAACATTTAAAAACTACAGAGCAAATTCCAAGGACTAACAGAATGGGTCAAGTAACGTAGAACTCAGAGTCACTTTTTCACATTCAAAGCTACATTTTCCTAGAAGAGGTTCCGTGGACCACTTGAAGAGCACCAAGGTTAAAAAAAAAAAAAAAAAAGTAGTCTCTCCTTCATCTTAGCTCCTGCTGCTTGTCTCATTTTGACAGTTGGGTTTCTGTTACTGCACCTATGTGTCTTGTGTCTTCCCTGAGCATCGGCCTGCTTCCCTACAGCTAATATGGTCTTCTGGGTTACCATCCTATCCTTCACACTGCTATCCCTCACACTGCCAGCTTCAACTCTAGAAATATAACTCTCTATGAAACTCGGTGAAGTGGTGCAAACCTACTAGCCCACTCTATTGGTCTTGTTCAATTGTGAACAATTTCCCTTGATCCCATGGATACTCCCAACCTCCACCAATTTACTAATTTTACAATATTTCCTTGATGATACAAACTCCCCAAAAAAGCTTCACTGTAGGTCAGTTCTACCATTCAGAGGTAAGAGATGACCAGAGAGATGAATACTTCTTAGTTTTGGGTGTGACACTGTCCCCAAGTGACATCTGCCCTAAGCTGTACTAAATGACACAGCATAGCCCACTTTATGCAAGATCTACACGTCTTTTGTACACATCATTGTCATTAATAACAAGAGCAGCAAGAACACCTCATGTATTTATTTGGTAGGTTCTGTGCTGTGTGCTTTACATACACTGTCTAGTGCTGTTCTCACAATAATCCTATGATGTAGACACCATTTTTATCTTGTTTTCACAGGTGGAAGAAGCTGGAGCTTAGCAAGGTACATCATTTACCCAAAGTCATAGTAAGTGTAGGAGCTAGGGCTAGTGTTTTTAAATATCAGAAGTGAGGTTACAGTGCCCTTCCAATTTACTGTTCCTTCTGCACTATTATTCTTCTACCTGAACTCACGAACTATTCTTAGCTGAAGCTCAAGCCACTGATTTACTCAAGACTCTCATCTTCCTTGTTATTGTCTTCCTTCTCCAAGAGGTTCGTATCATTCTGCCATACAATCTCCTGCTAGGTGAATTAATCTAACAGTACTTGGTGTTATAAACTGTCTACCTTCCTCTTAGAAAACTGACCACAATTTCTATTCCCTTCGCTCTTCCTTTCCTCTACTGAATGTGTTCATTATCCTCATCAAAACCTTTAATAACCTTTTTAGATTTTACTTGCATCCTTATCCATCTAGGAGTTCTTACTGTTATTGCAACAAAACACTTCGTAAACTATTAGAATCCCTTGTCCCCATGATCTTCTGCCATCTTTCCAGTCCTGCACAACACACTGCATTTAGTTTCCTCGTCATCACGGAGTTTAATGTTCCTGGGGAAAAATACACACTCATACTTCCCAGCACAGATCCATGATGGCTGATACTTGCTGTCTCCTTAGGACCACTCTCCTCACCTGGTGAACTCCCTAGTGAATGCCCTGCAGCAGCTGTTCCACACCTTTCCTATCATCAAACTCCAACTCTCATCCTATCTCCTCTCTCCAGATTCCTTTGTCTTATCTTTTTTGAGAATACTGATCACTTCTCACACTTTCCCCGTGTTTTCCTCCCCTTTCAAAGTTTCCTGATAGCCTCTCACTGCTGCTTTGCCCTTGTTTCTGATTTAGATCTATTTCCTTTACGAAGGCTAGAGCACCCACGGATGCTCTTGGTCACATTCCCTCGAGCCTTCTTAGAGAACTTAAGTGCTCCCTTGCTCCTCTTGATTCCTTCATTATTATTGCTCTCTGCTCTTTCTCAATTAAAATTATCCTCATCTATAAAGAAAACAGTATAAATATTCCACGGAGCCTACTATCACCCTCTTCCCAACTTCTGTCCTCCACCTTTCATTGCCAAACTTGTTGAAAGAGCTGTTTGAAAGCACTGCCTCCACTTCCTCTGCAGCCATGCACTCTAGTCCCTGGTACAGACATATGAGGTGGCAGGAAAGAATATTCTGTCTTACCGGTCAGCAGTAACTTTCAATCAGCAAATTCTACCACTCTTTCCCAGTCGTCAGACCTCCTCCCTTTTTGCAGTTCTCTCTGGTCTCATCTTCTGAAGACAGCTCCCTTAGTTCTTGAAGGATTCCTTTCCCAACTCCTCTTCTCCTTCCTTCTTAAGGGAAGTAACCATTCCTCAATGTCTACAGTCCTCTGTCCCCTCATCTTCTCTCCCATTATGATCTTTCACAATTTCAAATGTATTCTGCAAGACAACTCCCAATATTTTATCCTTATTTCTACTTCTGGACTTGCCAGTTTCCTGCTGAGTGCCTGAACTGGAATATTTTGCTACACCCCATTCAACAAATCCAAAGCCTCCTTTTTACTTCCCACAAAATCAGACTATCCCACCTTCCTTCTTAATTGCCATTACCATTCCTTCACACTAAAATTCTGATATTTGTAAATTCCACTCCCTTTCAATGTTCACATACAATACCTTGTCAAATCCTATAGGCTAACATAATACTCCTCACACACTCTTTCAAATGTTTCTCTCTTTAGGTGGTGGATACTTTTAGATGAACTATTATGATCATCCCCTCACTGATTCACTTTCCTCTAGCACCCCCCCCCCACTCTATCCTATTCAAACACCATCTCCAGATCAAGCCTCCCAAGTTCCATTCTGTTTCTACACAACTGGGAGCAGGGGAGAAGAGACAGCATTGCTGATTTCTCATTCTGGTGTGCAAAGTCCTCCAGGAAGCGGTTCCAACCCACTTCCTCAATTTAACCTCACATTATTCCCTTTCATAAATCCTGTGCTCAAAATCACACACTTCACTGTCCCTAAGACATAAAACATACAACCCCATACCTATGCCCTAGCTATTTCAACCATCTGAATACATTTCCCATTTTAAAAATGCCATTATCTCCCAAGATTAATCTTAAACAGGATCAGTCCTGCTACCTATAGTGTAGAAGTGAATATCGTTTTCTGGTTGATAGACTTCAATTTCATGCCAGCAAGGCACTTTCTGATCATGCGTTTTGTTTTGGTGAACATGCCACAAGAAAGAACTTCAGGAGTCCTAGAACCATCACAGTGAATGCTCAACATCCCAACTTTCGAGTTAATTCCTGGGGGAGAGAATCAGTGTGAGATTGCTGACTGTAGAGGGAAAGCTCATGTAACTAATCTAGCCCATATGATAACCTATTTCTCATTGTAAGGAAATAGGTATTTATCTTAGAGATAGACAAATTAGGTTAATGATACACTCATGTCAATAAATGCCAAAGATATCAGAGCTCAGTATCACAGCCAAGTTTCACAGTGATAAGAATGCAAGTGGGAGTGGTGCCTGAGTGGCTCAGTTGGTTGGGTGACTACCTTCAGCTCAGGTCATGATCCCGGAGACCCGGGATTGAGCCCCGCATCGGGCTCCCTGCTTGGTGGGAAGCCTGCTTCTCCCTCTCTCCCTCTGCTTGTGTTCCCTCTCTGGCTGTGTTTCTGTCAAATAAATAAAAATATCTTAAAAAAAAAAAAGAATGCAAGGGGGAAAACCGAGTCACTACATGACATTCAATGGCAGGAGTACTCAGTTCAAAATCATAGTAATTGCCAGGAATCACTGTGTATTTATTATCATGTCTAGAGCTATCTCTTCATTTCACATGTACTAACTTACTAAGTCTTTGCAATTCCTACGACTTAGGAAATCCCATTTTTTAGATGATAAAACCTGGAAAGCTATGCAACATGTCCATGGACATATAGAATGGAAGCAGCAAAGCCAGGACTCAAATAGCCTGGCTGTAAAACCTTCACTATAAAACACTGACCCACAGAAATTTACATTGTAAGCAAGGATTTTATTTCAGCAACGTATCACTATTGCATTAATACTGTAAACTGAGTTTTTTTGGTTTTGCAGTTGCATTTGTATCTAACAAGTTATATACACTTCCAAAATTTTAGAATTTTACAGAATAAGGTGTTTATATATTAACATTTTTATTCATGTGCATATATAGAAACAGCATTAAAATTTAGGAAGATAAAATTCAGTTAGTGCCAAGTCGTTGACATGACCTTTCTAGATAACTCTGCTGGATGTGACTGATTTACTTCTTTGAATCTCCATATTATGTAACGCTCTTAAGGCTCAAAGTGAACCTCATCCTAATTTATATCACTTTACATTCTACTGGAAATAACTTCGAAAGGCTGTATCACAAAACTCATCATTATAACCCCTTTAATATCTGAAGAGTACTTTGAACAACACTTGAGTATAATAAATGTCCCATGAGTTCCTGAAGTTTGCATGCAGACTGCACCCTGCAAAAGCTTGAGGACATATTCTCAGTATTTTAAGAAGCTGAAAGGCCTGGACTCCGACAGCAGCTTTGCCTGCCAGTGACTCAGTGTAACCTTGGTCCTCACCTGAGTCTCCTCCTGCTCACAGGGAAGACCACGCTGGTGGTATCCGGCAAAAGAAGATCCGGGGCCAAAGCCAATTACAGCCATTATGTCTTTCAGCCCTCTCAGTTAAGGCCTAAAGGTATTCTAATATAAAAGGACTATTATTGGGCGCCTGGGTGGCTCAGTTGGTTAAGCGACTGCCTTCGACTCGGGTCATGATCCCGGAGACCCGGGATCGAGTCCCGCATCAGGCTCCCTGCTCTGCAGGAGACCTGCTTCTCCCTCTCTCACTCCCCCTGCTTATGTTCCGTCTCTGGCTGTGTTTCTCTCTGTCAAATAAATAAAATCTTTTAAAAAAAAAAAAAAAGGACTATTATTCTAATTACTTAAAAAAAAATAAAGACTCCAGACAAGAGGCCTCTGAGACATTCAAGGGGAATTTCTTTCTTAAAGAACCATTTCTTATCCTTTTCTCAAGTTTAGAAACAGCCCCATAAAACAAATTATGATTCTGTCTCTTGTCAAGGTCATCTCTAATCCAAAGCCAAATTGGCTTTCCAATATTTGCCTCCTCTATGAATTTTTAGATTCTACCTCATACTAACCACCAAAGTCCATAGATTTTACCTCTCAATTTATGTGGAATTCGCTTGCTTTGTCACCTTCCATACTAATACAGACCAGGGATTCTCAAAGTGTGACCCCAGAACCAGCGGCATTAGCATTCACCAGGGAACTTAAAAGGTAAAAGCAATCCATGCTTTCACAAGCCCTCCAAGTGATTCCAAGTGAGTGAATTCTAACCTAACCTGCCTGAACCAATCTTTAACTGGTCTCTACACTCAGCCTACTTACCCTATTTAATACAAATTCTGTGCATACACAGATTTCATCAGTGATTTTCCATTTACCAAAGTAGTGATTTTTCAAATATGAGCCTATGGACCCACCACAGAACACAGTGAGGTTAATCCAGTGGGTCAAGATCAGTATTTATTTTTAAAACAGTGAAATTAGAAGAAAACAGAACACAAAATGTATCACATCTCATATAGAAGGGATAAATACGATTTTCTTAGACTTTGTTTCAGTTACATGTGTGTTTGCATCTATGTGTATTACCTATTATAGGTCATAATTTAACAATCTGAATAACACTTGCCTATAGCAATGCCTCTCACAATTTATTCAGACTTTATTCACACCCAGGGATCTTACTATAATGCAGATTTTGATTCCAGTAGGTGTGAGAGGGTTCCTGAGACTCTGCATTTCTGATAAGCTCCTAAGTAATGGCCAGATGGTCCCTGGACCTCACTTTTAGTCCCAAGAGCAACTCAACAGAGAAATCTTAGAATGCTGCTAAACTTGCTACTTCAGCTTCCTTAACTCATGGCATAGTCTCACATGCTAGAAAATTCTGCTGACTGAATATTCTGAGAACTGAAATGCTGGTGTTCTGCTTACCAGATGGGGAAATGTACAATTTTTTTTGCTTTAACTATAGTTGTGAGCAATCTTTAAAAATGAGCCTCCTATTTCCTGCCTTAGGAAATGAGTAAACAGCTAATATCAGTTTCTTTTTTTTAAGTTTAAATTTTCACCTATGTGACTTTCATATTCATTTAATTAGTTTAGAGAGGCAAAGAGAGACAGAGACAGAGAGAGGTACAGGGCAAGGGGGAAATCTCAAGCAGGCTCCATGGCCACTGTAGAGCCCAACACAGGGCTTGATCTCACAACTCTGAGATCATGCCCTGGGCCAAAATCAGAGTCGGATGCTTAACTGGACAGGGCCACCCAAATACCCCCAAATTCATGATCGTTGATGATTAACAATTTTGAATTGCCTCAAGAGCTCTAACCATAGAGTCATATCAATATAAATGTAGACAATGTACAAAAGGAATGGATTCAATTTAATAAGCCCTGACCCAGATTATACTCTAATATTTTATTTTTTTTTTGCCAAGATCCTGAAATGAGTCACAATGGGGGGGGGGGGAAGAGGGGCTTTCTTCCTCAGAGTTGAAAAAGGAAGAAAAAGCCAGATTATCTAGTTCTAAGTAAATCAGACCAAACCAAGAAAGCCCATAATGCTATGATGCACTATGGAGCAGCTAACTTACCGCATGCCTACTCCGTGCCAGCCACAAGTCTACATGCTGTGGATACTGAGATAGGAGGACAAAGTGCCTAAAGGCACCCTCTGTCTAAAGGATTCTTCATGTCTTAATGTCTTGGCTGCTGACTGGGTGAGGGTTTTCTGGTGGGTCTTTCCCATTTAATTCTAAGCTCCGGGCAAAGACAAGTCTTTCATTTTTCAAATCATTCCACAGCACCTGGCACAGTGGTCTGCAGGCTGTCAAGTAGAGCTGTTGTAAATGTTGAGGACGACTCAGCTCTTCCATTCACCAAGTTATTCTACTTGATGAGAACATGAAATGCAGCTGACCAGTGGCCTGGTCGATGCCATACTGTAATTTAAGAGGTTGGTGGGTACTGAGGGCACCTGTTGCATGGAGCACTGGGTGTGGGGCATGGGCAATGAATCCTGGAACACTGAAAAAAATAAAATAAATTTAAAGTTAAAAAAAAAAAGAGGTTTGGTCAAAAGGGACTATTCACCTATTCAGTATAGCGAACAGCTCACATCACTCTGAGCTGCACAAAAATGTAGAGTTCACTGAGGATGGACGATTCTTGATTACCCACCTGCCTTCATTCAGGCAGATACACAAGGGAAATGACAAGCCTAGATAGTTCACATTTTTCCCACAAAAATAAAATTTCTCAAGGTGCCCTGGCAAACTATATATATATTAAATTTTCCTCACCATCACACATGCAAAATAAAGTCTGGATAAGGAATCTCCATCCCAGCCCTCATCTCAACTCCAGGTTCATTCTATTGGTAACATCTGTTTTTGTTTCATGGTTATCAGACGGAATAGGGCCTTAAAAATAATTTACATTAGTTAAAAAAAATTTCTTTTCTTCTTCCCTCCCCCCATTTTTTTAAGTTTGAACATTCTACAGAGACCACAAAAAAATTTAATTTCTGATAAGGGGAAATTGCACAAGTCATGCAATTATTTAATTTTACTTAAAATTAACACAAAACATGGGCATTATTTCAAGAGAAACAGAAAGACTAAATTAATAGTCAATAATAACTCAGGAAATCTAGAGCACTTAATGGAACTTATATGAATTATCCAAAATGGATGTGCTAAGGAAGTGACATTCTTAGTCTGATTATGTAGCGAAAGTTAAAAGAAAGAGTTGGGGCATATTTTACAACATGGAAAAATAACCTATGTGAAGAGTAGAAAAACCCATCAAGAATCAATGCGGATATAGGCTAATAATCAGTTCAGCAGCATCATTTCACAGAGATTCCAAAGCCAGTAATAGAGTACTTAAGAACATCAGAGGAAGAGAGTGAGCTACAAAGGAGACGTAAACATTTAATGGTTAATGCCCAGCAAACTTGCTTCAGAAGAGAAAGCGGAGAGGACAGTGAGTGAGGCAACAGAGGCAGTGTTTCTTAGGAACGGGGTCTAGAAAAAATAATTTTGGAGCCGACTCTTGGAAGGGAACCTAGAGTGAAATAAGGTAGCCCTAGAAAGAATGAAGAGCATATGCTGGACATTCCCTCTTGTGTATGCTCCAGCTTCTCTTAGTCTTATTTCTCTCCATACCTGTTTTATACTTTTGCTTTTTCTTCGCTGGGCATTTCCTCCCTCTCTTCTTTCCTATGTCTTAATTGGCCAATACATAAACTTGAATCATAAAGTAAAATCCTCCTTGCTATAAATTTTAAAGTGAAGTGATCTGAGTTTGACATTTACTTTTCTCTGCATGGATATCTCCTACCATATTCTTTAAAAAAAAAACCTGAGTGGCTTTCTAGTAATTTCTTTTCTCTATGAGGCAATGGTCCACGTAAGAAAGGCTGCTCATCTTAGTTTATGTCTAATAAATTCTCTCATACTGAGCTATATGACCCTTTTCCCCCTAATTCTATCCTTTATAGAAAGACTACTGTCAGTTTTTATATAAAACCATACATAAAAGCTATTAATTCACCATGCAACTTTTTTTTTTTAAAGATTTTATTTATTTGACAGAGAGAAACCCAGCCAGAGAGGGAACACAAGCAGGGGGAGTGAGAGAGGGAGAAGCAGGCTTCCTGCTGAGCAGGGAGCCTGATGTGGGACTCAATCTCGGGTCTCCGGGATCATGACCTGAGCCGAAGGCAGTCGCTTAACCAACTGAGCCACCGAGGCGCCCCCCACCATGTAACTTTCTGTTTAGGATACCTAGTCCTAGCTCCTCATTTACCTCTTAGGAGATAGTACAACATACTGATTAAGAGTAGAGGATCCAGATTCAGACAGACCAGTTTTAGTCCTCCGCCACCTCCTAGTTGTGTGGCATTGGGCAAGCTGCCTGACCTCACCAAGACTCAACGTCCTCAGCTGCAAAACAGTCATAATAAATGTACTCACCTCATAGGGTTACAATATTAAATGAATGTAAAGTTCTCAGCATACTGCTAGTATACGGTGCTCAAAAACTTCTAACTATTCTCATTTTTCAACAATCTACCTTTTACCAAACCTTTTTGAATAATATGGCTGTCCTCTTAACCCCTATAACTTTTCAAATGTAACCCAGGCCCCCGTGTTCTGGAGAGAATGTGGTCTATAACACTTTAAACTGCACAGTTTCGGGCCACCCCTTTAGGTCCCCTCCCTCTTTGGGAGCTTCGGACTACCACTTTGCTATCACTCAATAAACCTTACTTTGCTGCCCCCCAAAATAAATAAATAGATAAATAAACTGCATAGTTTCTATCTACATGTTATACCTTTAACAACCTACTCTTAAATTTTCCTTAATGTACCACTCAAGTTGATTTCATGTTGTTAGGATGTCTTTCTCCAGGGAGCTACAGGAAATAATCTACTTGTAAACTTCTCAGTACGTTTTGAGATAAAAGGTATTTACCACTGTCTGTATCTGTCAAATTAAAAAACAGGATCTAGGAGAAAATCATCTGAAAAGAGGCAAAGCAGTTGCTGAGAAGGAAAAAAATATTTATGTCCTTGATACTTTATATTCTGGATCAACCAACCTTTCTGGGCTTGCCTGAATTTCTCAATTGTTCATTTGTTAAATATAGAATGAACCTCGCACAAGGATACAAAAGGTTAAAAAAAGATCTAGTCCCTTCCCCTGAAGAACTTCTAGAAAAGAATCGAAGCTCACCATATAGTGTCTTACTACTAACAGCAGAGTAAAATGGGAGCCCACTACACAGAAACCCAAATGAGAACACATTCCAATTTTTCATCTTCATGATGGCTGAGAAGGGCTCTGAGTCTAAAAAGGACACTTAATTTCTACCTTCCTTTTGTGTCTCTTTGGAGTAAAGGAAAACACACATTAGTCTTTCAACTGACAAAAGTGAGGTGATGAAGTATAATTGAAGGACAACAATTGTGAGTTTTAAGTTCCTTTTCCCCATATTGGTCCCTCATTCTTCCCTGTTCCCTGTCTTTTGAACCTGGCTAAGTAGTCTCACATTCTGGACTGAATATGCCTTGTCTGTCAAGTGAGGAATTATTGTCTTAGCTCTATGTTCGTGTTGGAAAAGCAAATGATCAAGGTCCATCCCACCAAATTCCACAATTCAGGTATTTCCAGATCCAAAAAGGCAGGCAGAAATCTTCCCAAGGAAGGGGCCAAGGGTCAGAACTGGGGTCTAGGGAGCAAGGAACAGTGAAGGAGGCCGAAGCCGGTTCTCACCGAGAGGATCTTATCACCCTCCTGGAGGCGCCCATCCTGGGCGGCAGCCCCATTCTCTTTGATGCGGCTGACGTAGATGCCACTGTCGTTGGAGACATACTGCTGATCTGTGCCACCGACGATGTTGAAGCCCAGCCCTGAGAAAATCACGGAGGAGTTGTAAAGGAGATAGTGGTGACAAAGAAAGGGCTTAGAGCAGAAGAGAGAAAGAGGAAAGTCCTAGTGGGGAGGGGAGGCTGATGAATCGACTGTGATGCAACTGGTCAATAGACGGGGGCAGGGGCAGTGAACAGTATCATCAACAGAGGTCAAGAGTACCCAGACCTGCCCACCTAGACCAGGCAAGACCAAAAATACAAACGGAGTCATCAACAGTTTGCTGAGTATAAAAAGATCTATACTAAACTCAGTGAAAGAATAATGGTGATTCTTACGCACTTCTGTTCACATTCAATTTTGATACTGCTGGTGGCAGTTACAGGGCCCAATTTTTGACTTTCCTGCTATTACTATAACAGGGTGAGCTGTGTTCATAAGAAGTCATGCTTTTAACTAATTAGCAAATGAACTATCCTTAATTCAGTGGAGGATGGATTCATAACCAAAGCTTCCCCTTCATACTTCCCTTCTCCCAATGTTCAAGACAGTTTGTGTATGGAGGTGTTTTGGAAGAAATGGTCTTAGGAGTTTATTTTGAGTGTAGGGGTTGGCAGCAATCCTGGGAACTAGAAAGACAACTGAAGCTTCATAAACAGGACTAAATCACCAAATTCACTGTTTCCTTTTCTACCTTCAGTGCAAACAAAAACGAATTTGGGTACTTTGCCAAGTTTTACAGGAAACTGACTACCCACTGATTAACAACTCTCCATTCTCCCCCTCACCCTAAGCCCTGGCAACCACCCTTCTATTCTTTGCTTTCCTAAGTGACTAATTTAAATGGGTATAAAATTTCACTTATACAAGATGAATAAGCTCTGGAGATCTGATGTACAACCAGGTGCCTATAGATAACAAAAGTGTTACTGTACACTTAAAATTTCTATTGAGAGTAGGTCTCATTTAAGGGTTCTTACCATAATAAAATAAAATTACATTTTAAAAAGAAAGAAGACTAGTAAAGTATCACTTCCATGGACAAACCACTAAGTTGTGGAAAGAATGTCACTATACAAAAAACCATTGTTAAAAAGAAAGAGATTTTATCTATGCAAAAAAAAAAAAAAAAGAAGAAGAAGAACCTCCCTGGGGTTTTCTTTCTGCCAGATACTGTAGAATTCATAGCCATAGAGCCAAGAGAAAAGAAATAGCTTGAGAAAAATTAAAAAACAAAAATCTGGTGGCACAATTAGAAGGAAGAGCCATAATCACTAGCTTACTATTGGTTTCAGTAGAAAACAGATACTTAAGGAGAAATACGTAAGCTTTCTAAAAAATTCTCCCCATTGGTGGGATGAAAGCTTATGTGTGAGGTTCACAGTATTAAATGAAGTGCTAGCAAATAATCTGTGATTTAAGGAAACACATGGCCAAAGGGAGAGAAGCAGTAGGAAACACCTTACCTTATGGACAGACTATCTCAGCTAGAGAATGAAAGGGGTTTAAGATACAGGACTGCAAGATCTCCTGAAAGACGACTATTTCAACCTCCTTGAAGAGTAGGTTATGAACATTTAAGTTATTAAATCGTTTCTCTTAGAACACTTAATTTGTATCACAGGGTGATATAGGGTGGGTGGGAGATACTAAGGGGATGGTGGGTAGTGATAAGACAGAAAAGTAGGTGAAGCCTGATTAATGAAGGCTTTGAAATTACTTCCAGACTGTGACAGGTTTGAGCAATGTGGCTAAGGACAACCCGCCTCCCACAATACTAGCACAAACTATTTGGAAACAATCTTTCTAATCTAACATCTTCACCAAATGCTACAGACGACTCTAGGGACTTGGGGTACAATGAGCATGTGTTAAGTAGCTAAATGCAATTCAGCAGTTAGAAAGAAGAGGGACTCTGCTACTGGATACTGAAAGCTACAGAACAGTGCCTGAACAAGGAGGAGGGAAGAAATCTTACTAAAATTTTCTATAAACATGCAAGTGCTACTGTCACCCAGAAATCACATTATATAAGCATGTTTATAAGGGATTGCTCTGTTAGTTATAAATGAACCACACTACTTCACACGGAAGCTCTGAGACCAACATGAGGTCTCTCTGTTCCGCAGGAACATTTAGAGAACGGAGTTACCTATAATCTGAAGCACGGCTGAAATAAACGGGAGTCACCAAAGCACAGAGCAGCAGTACTGCCATTTCAAACCCAGTCATTTACTGTGTCAGGTACTGTGTTATGTTCTGGGGAAGACATGAGGCTAAATGGGACAGCCCCTGCTTTAACCACAAACAGAAATTGATCCTTCTCCCTATCCCTTTTAGATTTTGCAGAAACAAATTTAAAGTCAGAAGACCTGGTCACAAACTCAACTTCATAACTTACCAGATATGTGGACTAAAAAAAGTCAGTGTACTTCTCTGATTCTCAGTTTCCTTTTCTGTAACATAAGGACTTAATAACATAAAATCTGAAAAAATCCTTTATGACCTACAACGTAGTTACTGTAAGAGTAGCCATCAACAAACAGTGGTGGCTGCTACCGCCCCAAATTGGATAGTTTGACATGAGAACAGATTAACAAAACACACAGTACCAATGTGGAAAGTCCTGAAATGTAAGACAGACAAAAGTCCATTCCACCTATTAAGAGAACAAGACTGGTTTGGAACACAAACTTATTGAAATTAAGTATGTCTGTAATTCGTGACCCAGACAGCCCCATCATGAAGAGTTTCTAGCAAGGGTAGTTTTTAAAATATGCAAGAGTCTGGCACATGCACCAATTGCAACGGATGTCAGCTGGAAATAAGCAGAAGGAGAAGGGCATCCCAGTATATATCTGCTGATTATCAACTGTGTCCTAGGAAAATCTTCCATAAATAGGGTAGATCACATAGCCTAGTTTGTCTGGGAGTCTTGATATATACCTGTTGTCCCAGTATAATTAAAATAGTCCCTTGCAATTTAAAAAGCATTTCATTTTGGATCAATATGACCATCTTAACTACAAAGGGTAATGTAAAGGGAAAAAGGGTGATGTAAGAACATTAATTGCAGCATGCTTTGTGGTAGGATGGAACTGATGATAATTTAGGTGTCTCTCCTTTAGGAAATAGATAACTAGAATTTGGTTAAGAGTTAGAAGATCTGATAAAATCTATCTATGAAAAACCCACAGCGAATATCATTCTCAATGGGGAAAAACTGACAGCCTTCCCACTGAGATCAGGAACAAGACAAGGATGCCCACTCTCACCATTATTGTGCAACATAGTGTTAGAAGTCCTAGCAACAGCCATCAGACAACAAAAAGAAATAAAAGGTATTCAAATTGGCAAAGAAGTCAAACTCTCTCTCTTCTCAGATGACATGATACTCTATATGGAAAACCCAAAAGACTCTACCCGCAAACTACTAGAACCCAGACAACAATTCAGTAATGTGGCAGGATACAAAATCAATGCACAGAAATCAGTTGCATTCTTATACACTAACAATGAAAATATAGAAAGGAAAATCAGAGAAATCAATTCCGTTTACTACAGCACCAAAACCCGTAAGATATCTAGCAATAAACCTAACCAAAGAAGTCAAGGATCTGTATTTGAGGAACTATAGACACTCCTGAAAGAAATTGAAGACATAAAAAGATAGAAGAGCATTCCATGCTCATGGATCGGAAGAATAAACATTGTCAAAATGTCTATACTGCCCAGAGCAATCTATACTTTCAATGCCATCCCGATCAAAATTCCATCAACATTTTTCAAAGCGTTGGAACAAACAATCCTAAAATTTATATGGAACCAAAGAAGACCCCGAATTCATAAGGAACTGGTGAGAAAGAAAAACAAAGCTGAGGGCATCACGTTACCTGATTTCAAGCTTTATTACAAAGCTGTGGTCACCAAGCTAGCATGGTACTGGCACGAAAACAGTCAAATAGACCAATGGAGGAGAGTAGAGAGTCCAGACAGGCACCCAGAAATCTATGGTCAAATCTTTGAAAAACCAGGAAAAAATACCCAGTGGAAAAAAGACAGTCTCTTCAATAAATGGTGCTGGGAAAATTGGACAGCTACATATAAAAGAATGAAACTAGACCATTCTCTTACGCCACACACAAAGATAAACTTGAAATGGGTGAAAGACCTTAACATGAGGCGGGAATCTATCAAAATCCTAGAGGAGAACATAGGCAGTAACCTCTTTGACATCGGCCACAGCAACTTCTTTCAAGACACGTCTCCAAAGGCAAAGGAAACAAAAGCGAAAATGAACTTTTGGGACTTCATCAAAATAAAAAGCTTCTGCACAGCAAAGGAAATAGTCAACAAAACAAAGAGGCAACCCACGGAGTGGAAGAGGATATTTGCAAATGACACTACAGACAAAAGGTTGATATCCAAGATCTATAAAGAACTACTCAAACTCAACATCCAAAAAGATGATGATCACATCAAGAAATGAGCAGGAGACACGGACAGGCACTTCTCCATTGAAGACATACAAATGGCTAACAGACACATGAAAAAATGTTCATCATCACTAGCATCAGGGAAATTCAAATCAAAATCACACTGAGATACAGTCAGAATGGCCAAAATTAACAAGACAGGAAACAACAAGTGTTGGAGAGGCTGTGGAGAAAGGGGAACCCTCTTACACTGTTGGTGGGAATGCAAGTTGATGCAACTGCTTTGGAAAACAGTGTGGAGATTCCTTAAAAAATTAAAAATAGAGCTACCCTATGACCCTGCAATTGCACTACTGGGTATTTACCCCAAAGATACAGATGTAGTGAAAAGAAGGGCCGCATGTACCTCAATGCTCATCACAGCAATGGCCACAATTGTCAAACTGTGGAAAGAGCCAAGGTGCCCTTCAACAGATGAATGGATAAAGACATGGTACATATATATAATGGAATATTATGCCTCCATCAGAAAGGATGAATACCCAACTTTTGTAGCAACATGGACCGGATTGGAAAAGATTATGCTGAGTCAAAGTCAGTAGAGAAAGTCAAGTATCATATGGTTTCACTTACTTGTGGAGCATAAGGAGTAATATAGAGGACAGCAGGAGAAGGAAAGGAAATGGGAAGTGGGGTAAACCGGGGAGGGGGACAAAATGTAAAAGACTTTGGACTCAGAAACAAACTGAGGGTCTTGGAGGGGAGGGGGTGGGGGGATGGGGGAGCCTGGTGATGGGTATTGAGGGCATGTATTGCATGGAGCACTGGGTGTGGGGCATAAACAATGAATCTTAGAACACTGAAGTGGGTATTGAGGGCATGTACTGCATGGAGCACTGGGTGTGGGGCATAAGCAATGAATCTTGGAACACTGAAAAATAAATAAATAAAAATTTTAAAAAAGGAGTTTGAAGATCTGGGGCACCAGCTGGCTCAGTCATTGGGTGTCTGCCTTTGGCTCAGGTCATGATCCCAGAGTTCTGGGATACAGCCCAGCATCAGGCTCCCTACTCAGTGGGAAGCCTGCTTCTCCCTCTCCCCCTCCCCCTGCTTGTGATCCCTCTCTCACTGGGTCTCTGACAAGTAAATAAATAATAACTTTAAAAAAAAAGAGAATATCTGAATAATCATATATAGGTAACAGAGTTTTAAAATGTAATGCTGACAGTAATAGCACAATAAATTAGAAACCAGCACATCATTACCTACTTTAAAAAGTGCATGTATATTTAAAGACATGTAAAAACATTAGAATAGGTACCTCTGGGGGAAAGATACAGGACGAAGTTTAAGGATGAACAGTAAGGGCGCCTGGGTGGCTCAGTTGGTTAAGCGACTGCCTTCGGCTCAGGTCATGGTCCTAGAGACCTGGGATTGAGTCCCACATCGGGCTCCCTGCTCGGCGGGAAGCCTGCTTCTCCCTCTCTCACTCCCCCTGCTTGTGTTCCCTCTCTGGCTGTGTTTCTCTCTGTCAAATAAATAAAATCTTTAAAAAAATAAAAAATTAAAAAAATTTTTAAAAAAAGGATGAACAGTAAAAATAAAACTAGAGAGGGTCCATGCATGTATTGATGCGACAATGTGTGATGGAGCTAAAGGATTTAATTAATTCAGCTCTCAGCATCTATAATCCAAAAGGGGTTGAGGGAAGAGGGAAAAGGAAAAAGACTGAGACTCAAAAGGCTTTTTAAAAAGTGAGGGAACAAAGAAGTATTGTGTAGTGAACTCTGGTTATAAAGTACCAATAAATTTTTTAAATGTGATAAGATTAAGATGGGTGCTTGGTCTGCAATTTGGAAGAGAAATCTAAACACAAAAAAAGTAAAGATGGCGTAAGAATGACATCACCCTAGGAGTGGGAGAGAAAGAAAGCACATCTTTGCATACAAGTTTTGTAAAGTTAAATAAGAAACGTATTCTTGTGGACACCCCTCACCCATCTCCAGATCTGGACCTTGAGCCTGTTTATGCATAAACACAGTAATAGCAGAAGCAACAGTTAATATTTATTGAGCATTTAGTATGTACCAGGTACTATGCTACCCACTTTACATACATCACCTGGTTTAATCTCAACAGACTCATGAAGTGATTATTACTCACATTTTACAGATGAATTTCAAGATGAGGCATGAGGAGATTAAGTAATTTTACAAAAGGTCACAGAGCTCTTCCCAAAGCCAAGACAGTAAGTCAGGATATTTGATTCTGAAGTATGAGTTTTATTTTTTATTTTATTTTTTTTTTTTT